>BGPR01004136.1:0-118569 GCA_013235015.1 Araneus ventricosus | reverse complement strand
TATAAAGTCTCCCTAGTCCTATCAATCATATTTATTAAAATATTGTTGACGCATTAACATTTTAAATAAAATAGTTTCCACTCTTATGCGACTAAAACTGACAGAGTAATGAAGATTTCAATTGCATTATTTTAAGCAACCCATAAGGAAGACCTCGAGCATGAATCGCCCATTGATTCTGTGATATTCCTCGAGGCTGCAATTGAAATGGTCTAAACTCGCATGAAATAATGATATTTAGAGCTTCATAACTCCGTCAGTTTTATGGCAGAAGAGTGATTTTTCATTGCTTAAAGTGTTAGTAAGTCAGGAATTTTTTTCTAATATGATAGTAGGACCGAAGGACTGAAGAAAAATCGGGATTTCTAAATTATTTCAGCACTTAATTTATGTACTCAAAAAGCATAAAATATAATTATTTACTACTTTTAAAATCTTTTTCCATTTGGAAGTACTCGTATTTACGTATGTCTAAGGGTTTAAAAATTAGATACTGACCAAGATTAGAGTGGACAACCCTATATAATAAAAGGATTATAGCTACTTTTAATGGTCTCTCGTATAGCAGATGCTCTACGATATCTACACGATGCTGTTCGATATTCTTAATACCACAGAATATCGTGAAGATATCATCGGAATATGTCGTCGGAAAATTGTGAAGATATCATCGGAATTATCTCAAGATGTATACCATCTTGTGCTGATAGGTCACATCTTGTACCACGTGATGGCTCTTATATGATAGATGATTTATCTTAAATGGAATTACCTGTTGTAACTTTCAAAGGAAAAAAAGAACTATTACTATTGACCGGACACTGAATGACATATTAATCTCTTCCAGTATATTTTTATAATAAGAAAACGAATAATCTTTCTTTGTCTTCTTAAAAGAAGCAATTGGTTTCTATCTAGTTACTGTAAATGATTCTCAATGTGTCAAATAACTTTTGTCGAACAATTTCGAAATCTAATCTTCCTAATTATTTAAAATTTCTGTGTATTTCTTGAAGCCTCAAGATATGTGAAATTTAGATTCTAAATTTTAAGGCATTATGCTTTAAATCCGGCGAACAAACATAGTCACTTATTTAGAAGTATTGCATCTTGGAGAAGTCTTTTCTTCTCCAATATGCAATAACTGCTATTTAAAACATTTCGCAATGAAATTATAAGTAGTATAATTCCAGATTAATCTCATTCCCAAAAAGGAGGATAATGAAAACCTTGAAATGAAAATTGAACGATTTTATCTTTATTTAACTTCTGTTTTCTTTGTAAAATATTATTAGAACTTTATGGTTCTATAATTAAGAAGCTTCAGCATTATAATGAAACTTTCTTCCTAATTTCGGTTGATGTTTAGAATTTTTAACACATCTTTTTGCATTAATCATAATCTGCACATGGAAAACTTTTCCATTTGTTCTGTGTCTTTTCCGCCACTTTAAATTCCGCGTATCGTCGATACAAATGCAAAATATCGCATGTGCAATAGAATAATATACTTAATTCGATAGCATTTGTATTCATGATAAGAAACAGATTTTATCGAATTTGCATCATATGAAACATCAAATGCATAACTGGACAGGTGACAGACATATTTGTTAATACTCTGTCAATAGATGGCGCTGCCCATTCTATTCAGAGAATTTCCCTCTGATAAAGATGAATTTAAGTAAAGAATTTAACCTCTAGATGCTGGAGAATTTTAATTTTCAACACAAGGATCAACGCAGAAAAATTACAGTGGCCTTAGAGATGGAATATAAATAAAATAATGCAGAATTTTAAAGTAATAATTAAAAGTAAAATCACTTTCTTTAAATGTTTAGCAAATTGTAATTACATTTTTAAGGTCGGGATAATTTTTGCAATTTTACTTAGAAATATTAAAAATTAGAAAGAATCTAGCGTTGTGAGAATTTTTAAGGTTCCAAGTGGACTCGCATAGAGGCTGCTGTGGTCTAAAGATGAGTTCAAGGCCCGGTTTCTGGTTCGAGACCCGATTTCACTGAAGATACGTCGGTTATTGGGCACGTTTTGCGATAAATCATACATATGGGACGCTGATGTGGTGAGGAAGTTTGTAGGGAGAGCGCCAGGGACGATGATATAACTAATGATAAGGAAAAAGAAAGTTAATAAGGAGCAGCTGCAAGCTGATGTAGTCAAGTATCTCATCATGAATATTTAAAAATTGATTGTTTTCGTGGCAATTATTATTCTCATTCGGCTTTGGGTTGTGAAATGTGTTACAGATTTTTTACGTATCTTGAAATGTAATATATATATTACATTTCGAGATACGTAGTTTAATCAAACGATTTTTTTGTCTAAGTACAAAAAAAGTATCATCGGAAAAATTAAATGTTTTGACGGCATTTATATTTATTTTTGGAAAAAAATAGTGCTACTACAGGAAAACTTGTCCAGATGCAAACTTAGCTTTAATTTAATAGCTTTAAAAATTTAATTACCTTTATTTACAAAATAATCATAATTGGAATTTGTTTTACTAACAAGTTAAAGTTATGATTTACAATCAAAAATATTTATATGATTTCGTCAAATTGTGAGGATTGTAAGAGACGAATGTACTTCAAGTGCCTAAACGTAAAGCGTATTCTAGATAGCTGAGCTCTGCTATCAATCGAACTATGTGCATTACATAATTATTAATATAATATCATTTTTACAATTGAGAACTTAAAAGGTTTAAAATTTTATAAATGTTTCGAGGAAAATATTTGTTCGAACACTTGATACCTTCTCTATATAATGAAAAAAGGAATTATATTTATTCTTTCTATTTTCCATTTTATTTTGATTTATTTATTTATCCCTAGAGGACAAAATTGTTTTGCAAAAAGTTTTTAGGATTATTTCCTTCGGAAGGTCCGCTATTTTTTATATTTGAATTTTTAAATATAAGTTCTTTTGAAATTATCACTCATCGTTCTTGATATTCAATGGAATCTATTAGGATTTACAACACTATTTCAGAATTTTCGGTCTAATTGCAATGGACTAAAAGAGGCAACTGTAATTCATATACTTAAGAGTCAAGTGTACCCTAGATAGCTAGCCCCTGCAGGAGTGATTAAAATCGACAATGAATAGCCTTTGAAATGGTCATTTCCAGGTATACTACGTTGTTTCTAAATATACTATGCGTTGTTGCAGACTATTGCATGTATATGTGTTTCGAAAATCATGTTGAAGGAAGATGGAAACGTTCAAGTGGTGCTTAAGTGGTGTTAAAAGATCTTAAAGGGTCAGATGATTTCGAATTGGTCTTTAAATGTCTTTTAGGTTCTTTACTAACCCACTTAACTGTAATTGGATGCCGTTCGTGCATTGAAATAGAGCAATAAACTAAAACAAATAGAATAGTGACCATATAATTCGATAGAAAATTATTGTGAAACACATTAACAATTTGGTTGCCATTTAGTTTCTCAACTGAATTAAAATGACAATGCATTAACGAATTAGAATGTTTGATTTAAATATGTAATTGATAAGACAAGTCAGTTAAGAGCTTAACAATATGTTTTTAGCTGGAATTGATTTAGTGATCTGATTGCAGAATTATAGTTTATGCCTGGTGCATCTGATTTCGTAAAATGTTCAGAAATGTCAGATTCAACTATTTCAAAATAAATTTAAATGATAATAAATTAAAACGCAACTGATTTTCTGTCTCTCCGATAAAAATTCTCTGCTTATATGAAAAAGTTTGAAATTTGCTCACTTTCGTTTCTTAAACTGTCAGCTGATATGTTACAAAATGTTACTTCGTAATAAAAGAATTTACAATTTATGAATATTCGTCAATTCAAAAGAGCGCAAGTTTTCTAGAGTTCACGCCAATACGAGATTGTTTTAAAGACGGACAATTTTCATACGGAATAATCCAGTATGTATTGCTTGAACAGACTTCCCTTTGAATCATTCGCATTTATTTTCAAGACGAAATTTATACATTAAATTACATCATTATTAAGAATAAACATTTGGTTTGGAATGGAAGTATTAATAAAACCTCTACCACTATTTTAGTTCAGCGTTTCAATATATAAAATTTCTTGCAATCTGAAATGTAAGGTGTGTGGTCGCAAACGAGTCATTTCTTTTATTAATAGCCTGGACTTGAATGTCCGGGCTGGCAAACGAGAGTCAGAACTGATGTTGTTTACATTTGAAGGGACCAAGGAAAAAAGTGGTTCATTTCTTTATGATTTTGAAATTTCATCGCCACCTGCTAGCTCAATAAAAGTAGTTTTATGACACGGTGGAACGGATCGATGACTTCGGAATATGAAAGAACATGCAAGTCATCATCGCGAGACTAGGTACTACCTTCGTATTTTTTGATTTTATAAGCTGTTTTTGACATCGTTAACGTGGTCTGCTCTTTTTAAGAAAACGGAACATTTCGGCGTCCCGAAACTATGATTGGTGACAAAGGAATTCGCCACTTATAAACAAGACATATAGTTTCATTAAATCCGCCGTGATTTAAACACTGTTTTTGATAAGCTATTCTAGTGACACTCCACTAGAAGCAAATAAACTTACATGCAATAAGCTCATGATTTAGAGAATAAATCATAATCAATCCTAAATTCTATGACTTTTAGAGATATCATAATGCGTTAATTCAGAAAACCCTTTTGAATGTTTGAAGATCGAGCATAATATTCAAGATACATCAGAATTAGAAACAACAAAGTGTAATTAAATTATTATAAAACTTTCATTAACTATAGTATTTTAAATAAATGAAAATGTAGGAAAAGGATATTATGTTTTATTATTTAAATGTATCGCATAAGTTAAATTTTTCTATAATTTTTTTATTAAAAAATTATGTCTTTAGAGAACTTCTAACTGTTTTATTGAGTCGTATTTATTAGAAATACTTCCTCTTTTAAAAACGGCGTAATTTAGTAAAACCTCTTAATACAACCATTCGAATATTAAAGGCTAAGTGTACCAAGCGTGTGCTAGCTCCCCGAAATGAGGTTCAGATTTTTACACATTTTTATATCCAGATAGAAAATTCCGTATAATGCCCGATGCACAATCTGATTTTAACCAGACATGTCATTAGTGGCAAAATGCTGTAGAAGTGATTAGTGGCATGAAATGCACAGAAAGTAGTTGGGTACTGCTCACATACTTACCGTACATACTGAAGGAAGAAACTGAGTTTCCGTTCTGTCCCGCATCATAGAGAAATGCTGTTGAAAACGTTAGCTAATTACTTTTCTGGCACTTCCGGAGGTCTGTGCTCAGTACCGAACTGTTAGCAATGTACTTTACGCTCCATATCGTTTCTACGGCATTCGGCCGCTCATGTCTTGTCCGGAAAATATCGGGTTTTTACACCGCGCCTAAAAGGTTGTTAAAACTTAGTGTAGATAGTCTTATAGATAAAAACATATTTACATTCAAACGTTTGATAAATAAATAGAATTATTATAAAGAAGACATTTCCTCTGGAAAATGTCGTTTCAATGACTTTGTTGAAGATTGCGCTTTCATTTTCAATCAATATCGATATATCGATGATATATCTTCTTATTTTTATATCGATTGCAACTAAATTACCTTCTCTAGAAGCTACTATGCAACCCCAAACCAGATTGGAACCACCCCTGCTTAGCAGTTCCTGTATTATTTATTGGATCTAGCTTTGCTTTTTTCCCACAATTATTTTGTTCCTCTGAAACATAGAGATTTAATTACTCTCAGCCGGAAAATCATAGAATTCCAAAAGTGTGTTTCTTTTGTATGCTCTTTTTCATGTATAAATGTCTTTTTGCGATTAACTTTCATTAACAACCGTTCCCTCCGCTAACACTAATGGCTAAAATTATTACAAGATTTGTAAAATGCAAAACATTTGGAGGTTATTTGAGTACAATTTTTCAGTATCAGTTGTAAAGAATCATGGGACGGACAATCGTTGGAACTTACATTTTACAGTGAAGATTTTGTCGCAAGGACATTAAAGGCACAGTCTACAAATTGATGAACAAGAAAATAATTTGACATCATCCCGTTCCACAGGAAGCTGAAGTTGTTTTGAGACTTTCATCACTCATTTTGCTTCTTATGCGAATTGCTTGCATGTATTTTAACTAAAATACATGCAAAAAACTTTAAAAAAACTTGAATATTTGGAAAGATATAAATTTCTATTTCTTAAAACATCGCAAATTTATCGCATGTTTTTTGCTTATAACATGTAGAGTTTCCAGCTAAATTTTGCAAGACTCGCAGAATACTCGACAAAATGTTGGAGAAAATTCTATTAAAATTTGAAGTTCATACCTTAACCATTTCAGTAAATATCAGTATCTGTTGTAATTACTTTTTAATTCAACATGTGAAAAATATAATGTAAATTTTCTTTCATAGAGTCGAACCCAGGTATTTTTGACGGCTTATATAGAAGATTCCATTTCAATACCATTAAGATTTAGAAAGATGTAGGCCTCTCAACCATGTAATGACTATTAAAATTATGAGGTGTTTTCTACAAATCAATAATTTTTAAACATGCGTCTTCCTGTTTTAATCGTGGAATTGTAATTATAATTATGTATTTAATTTATAACTTTAGATGGGTACTCAGGATATTCAAGTATCTTAAAATTCAATATTGGTGTTCGAAGATTCAAGTTTAAAAATATTGATTTGTTGAAACCTCTGATATATTTACTCTTAGAGAACAACAGGAATTCTGCTGATTACAATACCAGAATCCTTTTAAATCTAATGGCATTCAACTGGAATTTTTATATAAGCTCCCTTAGATATGTAGGTACGACGGATTGAAAGAAAATTTACTCTATCTTTCGCTCAAGTGCTGTTAAAAAGAATGTACTATTATACTCATATTTTTTTTAAATATTCAAAGTATTCACTTCAAGTCTTTTAAAAAAAATCCTCTAACATATATTCGAGTATTATGTGAGTTTTGCAAATATTATCATAAAACTCTGTGTTTTATAAGTAAGAAACATGCAAATAATTTGAAATATTTTAAAGAATCCTTTATATATTCTCGAATATTCATGATATTTTTATGAAAATGAATGTAAAAAATGTGCATAAGAACAAAATGACTGATGACAGTTTCGAAACATTTTCAGCTTCCTTTGAATCGGGATGACCCCAAATCATTTTTCTTTTCATCAATTTGTATGGCTTTATTCTTCTGTACAGCTTTATGTGTACACGCTGGAGTTTAGAGCGAAATTGCTTTTCAGCCTTTACATTCTAATTAACTGTAGCTATAAAAACCTTTATGTACTAAACTTGTTCCTTATAATAATGCGAAAATTCGCAAAATTTGAATTTTCTTTCTATTTTCAACCGGAAAGAAGTTAAAAGTAAATTTCAATCCCTACTATTTCCATCTCCTTTGAACTGGATAGAGCATCTACGAACTCGATTGGGGCTGATAAATTTACTCTATCGCCAAAATCCTGCAGATCATCACCAAGATGGGTTGTGATCTACAGGAATTTTCCAGAAGTCTTGTCATGAGAACATTGCATTGGATAGCATTCCTATAAGGATTTAATGGAATAGGAGGAGCAATAAAAGAAAGGAAATGAGATATATTTTACTTCGTCTTGTACTTAGTAAGAACCCCCCACACACACCTCGGGCCACCATAAGCACGTGGCTGAGAAGTCGCCGGATACGTAAGCTGGTTGTCGCTTTCCTGGTGGATATAGTAATTGTGTGGTTTCATTTCCCCTACTGATGACGGAACACCCCTCTTTTGAAAGTTGCCGAGGAGAATTGTGACCGGTGATGGGTATTAGAACTCCGACCTCAGAATCGATCTGTCGTAGTGACCATTCTTCAATTGACTCCGATTATCAAGACAGGACGGAAGTAATTCAGTTTTCGAATACGTGGTATGAAAAAGAAAGTATTGTAATCATCTATTCAAAATTAGACCTTGAGGTTTTGTTGAATCTCTGTTTTTTAGACTTCGAAAAATAAGTCTCCGAACTATATCTTTCTAACCGTGAACACGATAGCTCAAAAAATGAGAGATCTAGATGAAAGAAATTTTGCTCTCGATCTTCACACAAAGATAGAAGATTTGTATTACATTTTCAATCAAATCCGCCAACAGAGAGTCTGTCGTCTGTCTGCTCGTGTATATGTGAGCATTATCGGCAAAACTTGATGGACAAAATTTGGTTTATGGCTTTGTCACTAGAATCTATTATCAACATTTGGACCCAACGCGCCAATGGTGAAATATCTGGTGTTTCGCCTATTCATGCATATTTACTACATATAATTTCTAATCTACTTATGTAATAAATAATTAGTGACCATGCCACCCTGTAGAGCTACTCCTTCACTAAAGCATCCTACTATGTATATATGTAGCTTTGTTTATAAAAGTTTTGCCAGTATTTAAAAAAATATTTACTTTATAAAAATTTATTTCATAGTGCTCCTTCACAGTTTCCTGTTTGGGTTTT
Source organism: Araneus ventricosus (assembly GCA_013235015.1). Lineage (NCBI taxonomy): Eukaryota > Metazoa > Arthropoda > Arachnida > Araneae > Araneidae > Araneus > Araneus ventricosus. Next base: position 110,035 of record BGPR01004136.1, on the reverse strand, counting down.
TTTTTACTTTTTTTAATTTGTAGCCTGAATTTTTGTATTCAGGCTGGTAGATACAAATATGGTCTAACAGACATGACCTTTACAATATCAATGTGGCTGTATTTCCGGTGCTTCCCTAAATGAGTAATGATGTTACTGTTTTCAAGCGTCTTGAGAGGATTTCTCTCCGTAAGACTTCGCCAACGTCCTACGCCCATATTCACAAAAGTGAGATGTCCTTGACTGGCGATTTTTGCTTCTGATTTCTTATTCTTCGTGCCAAAACAGCGAGAAGGATTCTTGCCTTTTATTGACTCACGAAAATCGGCGTGTTATATTTCACTCCCAAGTTGATGAATGCGCAAAAGTTTCGATGTTAAGTCCAATTTTTCGGGAAAATTCAACATGGAGGAATATTTTGGTTTTTTAATATGAATCACAATAAAAATTTAAGTTAAGTGGAGAAAATAACTTCTCTCCGGTATAATTTTTAAATACCTGTGTAAATGTGTATGTTTCATGCTGTTAATATATTTCTTGTAAAAGGAATTTCTAGATTTCGTGAAAGGGAATTAATATTTTTTGTTCATAAAATTGCACGCAAATTAGGATACTATTTTTGTTCAAAGATTTTAATTACGGACAGTCCAGAATATTCTGTTAGTGGTGAACTGATTTGTTGAAGAAAGTTATATAATCAGATTTAAGCTGTTTGTTGCTCTACTTTAACTCCAATGAATAGAAACCGCTTCTCGCTGAGGTAAACTTAAGCAACGATATTTTTTTTAAAATATATCTTGAAATTTTTATTACTTCATGTTTTATTCGTAACAGAAACCATTAAAAGAGATACATTTGTGAAAAGTGTTTTCGCTGCTTTCTGACAAATGTAGAAAAATGCCATCTGGGCCTTTTCATTAGTTATGTCCCCAGCATTAACGATTCTGTTAAGTACAAGTTAATATTTTATGCTTGGTGATGCATCGAAAATTTTTTCCTTTTTAATTGATAAAGCCTTTTTCTTAGCATTTCGTATATATAAATTTCGTTTTCTTGCTGTCATGTCTGAACGCGTGTTTGGATTTTTTTCGAATTAGTTATGAACGTTCCTTGAAGTCATAGACACTACGCAAATTTAAGAATATTATTTTTTTTCTTTGATTATGTTTCAAGATAGTAACTTTTTAATTGTTACAGTGCTTTAGCGTGTCAATGGCGAGTTCGTCAGCATAAGAACATTTAAATCATTATGGTAAAAGTAAAACCTTTCATTGTCACTTTGTTAATACTGAAAAGTCAAGGAAATTTTTTCGTAATTATGTGAATAATGTTAAATAATTTGTAAAATAAATCGTGTAAATAATTCCTACTCGAAAAAATTCTAAATCGTTAAAAAAAACTGCAATGAAGACTTTTATTTTCTTTTTTACTCGGTGTTTACAGTTCACAGCACTACTATTAGCTATTTATATGCCACGATATTCTTGTCATCTGGATATGGTTTCTACAGGACAGGCTTACACAATAACCTAACAGAATGCGTACTCTGAAAGACTCTGTTTAGTCAAATAATTTTTAGCATGTATTTTTAAATTTAATTAATGAACAATTAAAATGGTTGTAATTTGCAGATTTCGTAAATCCTCAAATATCTCTCGTTCAATATTATTTAACCTCGCATTAATTATTTATTTACATATTTATTGACCGAAATAAGCGAGGTCCTGTTTTAACTCTATAAATTGGCAATTATTTGTAAAAGATTGTCCATTATTTTCAAGTTTTTTATTGCTGAATTTTAATTTTTAGGATAAATATAGATTATTGCAAAAAACATTTTGACATAATATTCACTTAAGGGGTGATTAGAGAGTGTTGAAAAATTTTATATTAAAATCCCAAATATACTGGTTGCTAATAAAAAGTAACCCCGCATAGAACAATATGTCTTAGAAGCAAATATTATGTTTAAATCTAAGTTCAAATCTGTTTAGAAAATAACAAAAATATAATATAATATATACATATACAAAATACAAACAATCCGGAATATAATATAACACAGAGCGAGCACGTGGCTGTTATATATTCTAACCTTGACCTCTTTTCAACACTTCATTTAGCTGCAGAAACGTTCAAAGTAGACTTCTTGTTACCTCATCTGTAAATAACTCAACGCAACAAATTTATTTCAGATTTAAATTTATGAAAAACATAATGTCAAGACACAATAATACCCTATAGGCACGCGATGTTCTACAATATTCATACGCTATCTCTACGTTGTTGTGCGGTATTCGGAATATCGCAGGAAAATTGTGGAAATATCGTACTAATAGCGTGCTAATATCTAATCATATCATAACTAATAATATCTTGTGCTAATAGCGTACTCTTGGGCTTTTAAGATTATGTGAAAATTAGAATCCCGAGCCTACTCGGGCTTTTAGTTTAAACGGTCAACTCGACCATTCAGCATTTCGTTCCTTTGTAAATTTGTTTGATAAACAGTTAAGACCAAACGCGTTCATCGATTTTCTTCAAATTTAGCATGAATGCTCCGTGAAGTCATTAAAGACGACATATGTACAAAGTTTTTAATTCCTTTTCATTCCGATTCAAATGACAGGCGAGTATGGCACCATTGAAACATTTTAGTCATTTTGGTCATGTTGTGACATTTAATTGTAATTTTGTGAATACTGATAAAGCCATAGACATATGAAAATAATCCGCATGTGGAAAGTTCTTTACCGTTGGAAGGTTAATTAATGTGTCTGGCATCTCCCCCACTCTTCGAAAAAGTAAAAAATAAGATCTTATTAAATAAATACTCTTTAAACCTTTTAGAGGTAAATTTGTAAGAAAATTTTCACTTATAGGTTAATTGAAACAATTGGAAAATAGTCCTGTTCTAGATTCAAAGACTTGCCACTACCCTGATCCATACAATTAGATTTAGGAGTATTAATGTATGGATTAAAGGAAACCGTTCAAAAAATTTCTAATCAGAAATCTTTAATTTTTATTGTGGTAAGATTGTTAAAAATTTTACAGTGTTCGGAAGATGTAAATACATGATCTATTCGTATTGAAAAATTTGCATTTTTTTAAAGTTTTTCGAAAATCCAATATCTTTCACATGTCAGAACTAAGGGTTTGATCTAACACAAGAATTTCCTTTTTAAAATTAATTTTCGAAGTCATACGGTAATAATCAGAGCCTCTTTATGAATTAAAACACATTTAATATATTTCACATATAAATCGAATTATATAGAAATGGCAGACTGTTATAATTTATTTCTCTAACGTTCCTGAATGCTAAACGAGGAAAAGGGAATAGGAGTCATGGTTTTTAATCCTTTAACGGGCTACCAAAGGGTGGGCCGAAGCATACGGGCCATCAAGATTTCTGTTTTCCTTTTCCGGTTTTCCCATATTTTGAATTCTCGCGAAAACACTATCCCTAATTTTCAACAGATGGCGGAGCTCATCTATGCCAATAAAAGAGTTTACAATCGGATCTTTCGTTGAAGGCGATGGTTTATTTTTCTTTAACCAGAAGCTGGAATTTATGCTGCAAAAAATATTCGTTTTTTGCCGTCGCTTTTGGTGAAACAAATTAATCATTTCAGGTGTTAAGATACAATAATTTTCGGCAAAAAAGTCTTGATTTCTTAGGATTCACATTCCGAAACATATAAGTAGAAATTTGTAAATTTATTCTTTTGCAAATGTGTTTCAGTCATTACTTAGCTCATATGTGTACTTTCCACTCAATGAATGCTATTTCTCAATATTATAAAATAAAGATATTTTTTTATTTGCCTACCATAGATGCAGGGGAGATATGCAGAGTAAATATAGAAACAGCAACTATCTGATTATCCTTCCAAAGTTCTGAAATAATCCGAAAGTAATATTTCGAAAGTAACAAATATATTTTAACCCAAAATCTTGATTCAAATACCAATATTCAACATTTTATGAAATAAAAACCTACTTTCACACAAAAAGTGGTCTAAATTCATAGACTTTTTTTCTCTTGACTTTAATATTCCTTGAGAATTGACAGCATGGAATTCTCCGGTGAAATTTTGTGTTTGAACCTTTCTACAAAACTTTCATCACATTAGTTCATGCCCCCTTTTTGTCTTCCCACACTGTATTGAATTTTATTATATAATGAATATGTACTCAGTTCCCGCAGCCCTAGCATTTAGTTACTCCTAATAAAGTTCGGAGACGGGGCAATTAGACATCCCCTACAATAATTTTATACAGAACAAAAATAAGAAATTTAGTAGAAATTAAACTACATTGTGCAATCTTCAGAGTGAACGAGTTATTTTTACTTTTATTATAAAATCACACTTACCAGACTAATTTGATCCGGGATATGCGTGAAGTTGTATTTGCGGGTCGAGCAAGTACAGATAAAATGATATTTGGCGGTATTTTAATAGTGTTTGATTTATTTTTTCTACAGTATACATTTAAAAGTCACTGCAACCAGACAGAGGGAGGATAAGGAAGTGCTTAGGGAACCTGCAACTTTGTGCAGTCACCTGAAGTTTTTTTGCATTTTAAGGTTAATTTAATATCTTGACTTGCAAGGGATGAATACTCTAATTTGGTAAAAGTAATATCAAGAACAGTTTCTATCTCGGAACAGTTTTCTATAGTTCTTATGAGGATTCTTTTAATGATTTCAAATTCGGTTGCAGATCATTGTAATCTTTTTATCCAGTTCGCTGATTCACGCAGTACTTAACTGCCCTAGCAATCTTTCGGTTAAATTATTTCGATTTTATATCAAAATTAATTTCATATTATAAATTATTTATATTAAAATTTATAAATAAATATTCACCGTAATGTTTCGTATTTATATTTTTGCAATAACCATCGTCCTTCAATCGGCCATTAATAATATTAATCCGATCATAGAAATGTGAGCTTCGCATTTGTAATTTTCAAGTTTTGATAATTCATCCACATGACTAAACTAATTTGTTTTAAACAGCCCGGATATAAAATATATACTTAGCTATATATAAAATTTTCTTGCTGTTTCAAGGATGAGCATTTTTAAAATTTAAATATAAAATATTCATACTAAAAGAATGGTAGTAACTTTGTAAACACGACTGAATATTTGATCTGAATCTTTATAATCTTAAATGTCTCAATTCATTCCAAATTATTTGTAAGTTGAATTATCAATAATTCTGCGTTCAGGTTAATATGTTTATTCTGGCTAGAAAATATCAAAAGTAACGATTTTTCTAAAACAAAGTTGGCCAATCCCATTCTTACCATGTAAATTCTCCAAGTTCAATTGTCGATGACTTTTTCGCCTTCGTTGCTCACTGTTTAGTTTTTGAATTTTATTTGATTTCATTCTTGTTATTTTTAACATGATAACTTCAGGCATAATATCTGTGAATTTTGTTCTGGGAAAGTTTTTCTTTGAAAAGAAATAACAAAAGGTTCAAAATGGTACTGTAATGAGTTGCCAAAGACAGACGGAACTCTTTCCTATATCTTTTCGCCTTTAATCATTACAGTTGAATGGATATGGGACAGACAATCTTTCGTAAATTGATTCATACAAAAATCATAACCACAGATTGCCTTATGATTAATCACGCCAGATGAAGACTAGGCAGACGAGCCTAAAACAAATCTAGTTACAATGTTTTCGGACGCTAGAAATTGTTTTTTTTTGTTTTTTCCTTATCATTAAATATTTTAAAAAGACTTAAATGCCTTCTTTATTTTTTAAATCACTTTAATCCAGAATTCCAAATGCTCAATAATTTCACTCCACGATCTAACCAATTGTGCTGCAAATTTTACATCCTCTCAAGGTATGCAGATGATGGTCCCGGTGAAATCCAATGAGAACCATCGTTAACAAACTGCAAATTTTGATGGCTGTGTTTTAAACAAGGTCGTATTCTATAGGTATCAACTATTTTAACGATTTTTCTTATTTTGGGTCTTTCATATTCTTTGAATATTCATATAATTACTCAATTTGAACAATTACTATCTTGAAATGTGTTTAATATGCGGATACAGAAACTAAACTAGAATAAAGAATTATTATTAGAGTTTCATTATTTTAAAATTGTTTAACAGTTAATTCGGTAAATTTACTGGATATTTTTAGATAAATCAAATGATAACGTATCCCTTTTGAACGAAACTAAAAGTTTTCTTGAATTAAAGAGTTATAGAATTTGAAGCAACAAAGGCTGTTATAACAATCTAAAAGTTTTCATTTGAAATTTTCATCGTTTCTCTTAAATCTTAAACTGAATTCAAACTAAGCAGAAGCAATCTGATTTCGAATTCTTATAACTGATTCAGAAAACCGTTTATTAAGAAAATTATATTTTATTCCTATGATTTTGGGCAGAGCAAAATGTAATTAGAACCTTGTACAAAACAGAAATGGCTCTCGGGAATGAGATACATAAACACTCTCACATAAAAAATACGTACTTGCAACATTATGATTTTTTTTATTAATTTCCAACTTCAATCAACTTCTAGGATGCATGAATGTCCAAGTAAGGAGCATTTCATTGTAATGGATTTCACTTGAGGATCATCCTTGAAAAAAATGGAGAACTGTGTTTGAAATATTGAATTTCGATTTGGGGGAACACACGAATCATGTTATCAACTCTATTCTTTTCTTTTCTTCCCTGTCTAGGCTCGCCAGTGGCCATCACTAACTAACGAAAATGCCTGCTCCCGCACTTAAGACCGTAGTGGCCACTTACCGCTATGAATGGGGAGTCGTATGCGGGTGCTATCAACACCCGCAGGAGGCGCCACGGCCCCTCCAACAGAATATAAAGCGCTAACAGATAAAGAAACGCTAACTACCTTACCCCTTTCCACTCACCAATGCCCACACCACTTATTGAGAGCTAAAAAAAGGATATTACAAAATAATGCAATAAAGCAGTCTCTAAATACAGTCCATGAGAAGTCCACAATAATGGCTACCACTGGTTATATTTGTTTCTGTAGTTCTTATTTTCTGGTTTAATACATGAATACGTAGTAAACCAGATGATTGGCTGGATGGAGGCTTGTGGCATGACAACAAATGCTGTCATGCCACCAGCCTCCCCGTAACTGTTCTGCCCCCATGTCCAAATAAGTGATGGGAAGACAGAGGAAAACAGTTGCCCGGAAAACGAGGTTTAAGACGCCACTGAGTATGGTTTTGTAGAAAGTCCAGGAGTGACTCCGAGATGTTATTGTAGTGATTATGAATTATAAATTATCTTAAACTTGAACCTTACATGCATACATGTACAGAGTTCTTATTTACTCAAGATAAAAATAATAATAAATTGATGTCAAAAAGGAAGAATTTCTCGAGTAGACAGTACGACATTCGCTTTCTTCTGTTATAAGACACTCGTTGAAAAACAAATATGTCAATATTTTTTTATAAAATACAATTCAGATAATTATAATTAAAAGCTTTCGGCTATTTTGAAGCAACGGCGCTTTTAAAATATTATATGTAAAACTGTATTCTCTTGAAAAATATTTTTGCAGCACTGGTCGTCTCTGAACTGACGAGCCGCCATTGTCTGCGAAAGGGGCTGAACAGTTAAGCGCAGTAATGCGAAGACAGGGCGTGGAGAGGAGCAAGGAGATGAGCGCTGACTCGAAAGTCCTTTACCTTCGCTACGCCACTGGTTCAGAGTTTATCCAGGAGAATTTTAATTTTAATTGGCGAAAAATTAATGTTGCCTTAAAGCTGGAGTATAAATAAAATAATGCAGAATTTTAGAAAACTAATTAAAATTAAATTCACTTTCTTTAAATGATTAGCAAATGTTGATGAAATCTTTAAAGCAGATATAATTTTCTCCATTTCAATTAGAAATTTTAAGAACTCGAAGAATGAAGCTTTGTGAAAATTTTTAATATCCCTAGTAGACTCGCGACCTATATTTTAAACCTTTAAGTGGTATTTAAAAATATTTTTGGAATGGACATGAATTATTAAGAAAAGATATTCATATAACCTATTAGATTATATTCCTCTCATTTGTTATTTGATTTAAGTAATTAATAAATTATTATCAAATGTGGGTCTCCTTTATGCTTTGAGAGAAGTAATTGAAACATTTAAGTTCATGTATCAAAACATTTGGCGAGAACTTACACCAACCCTCTCTTCAGAGATAGGTATCAGCAGATTCATAACTAAAATAACAATAATAATAATTAATACACATAATTATTAAAATAATTATGTGATCAAAACGTTTGTTTTTCATTTATTTATTTTCGTTTTCTAAAGTCATTTAGAAATATCCCTATTAGCACAAGATAGTACAGGATATTTCCATGATATTTTTCGATATTCTAAATCCCGCAATATATTGTAGCAATATTGTAGAGTATCTTGTGCGAATAGAGAGTAGAGGCCGCTGTGGCCTAATGATAAGTTCCCTGCCTGGTGGAACTTGGACTGGAGGGCTTCAGATCCGAGAAGATCCGCCGTTTATTGGGCCCGTTGCACTATAAATCATACATAGGGGACGCTGATGTGGTGTGGTAGTTTGGAGAGGGAGCAGCATGGACGTTGATATAATTAAAAGGAATGAGAATCAATTCATAGGGACCAGTTGTAGGAAGAAGTAGTACACTATCTTATCATGAATATATATTGATGGAGTTGGTGGCAAGTATACTTCTCACACGGCTTTGGATTTTAAATGTGTTACAGATTTTATCTTCCATGAATGCACAAAAGCATAAAACATTACGGAATTTCAATTGCTTAACTAAATTGTATTTATACATATATATTACATTTCTAGCTACGAGGTTTAATAAAACGATTTATTTGTTTGATTACAATAAAAAAAAAATTATGATCGGAAAAATGCGGCATTTTTATTTATTTTTCTGAAAGAAATTGTAACTATAGGAAAACTTGTCCAGATACAAGCTTAAATTTAATTTAATAGCTTAAAATAACATAACAAAATAATCATAATTGTGACTTGTTTTATTAACCAGCTAAAGTTATGATTTACAAACAAAACTATTTATATGTTTTGATCAAATTGTGAGAATTTTAAGAGACGAATGTACTTCAACTGCCTAATCGTGAAGCGTACCCTAGATAATTAATCCCTTTAGCTCTGCTATCAATCTACAATACTATATACACGTTAAATAATACAATTTAATTTTTACATTCAGAACTTAAACCTTTTAAATGTTAGAAGGGAAAATCCTTGTTCTAACACTTGATAATTCTCTGAATAAAGAAAAAAGGAAATTGCATTTTATTTTGTTTTATTTATTCCTAGAGGACAAAATATTTCTGCAAAGGAAGTTTTAGGATTATTTCCTTCAGAAGGGCCGCTAATTTTTTATTTGTATTTTTAAATAAATTTCTTTTTCAAATTATTACTCAGAGTTCTTGCTGTTCAATGCAATCTATTAGGATTTATAAACAACAGTATTTGATATTTTCGGTCTAATTTGCTATGGATTATAAAATGCAACTTTAACTGAAATGCTTCGGAATATATTATACGTTACTTCAAAATATGTTATAAGTCGTTGTATACTATTGCATGTATAATATATTTCGAAAATCGCTTAGAAGCAAGATGTAAACATTCAAGTGGCACTTACATCACATTAAAGGAGCTTAAAGAGTCAGATGATTTCAAACTTATCACTTTAATGTCTTGTAGAATCTTTCCTAATTCGTGCGTGCATCGAATTGGCGCAATTTGAAACTTATAAACTAAAACAAAAAATCAGAGACGTTATAATTCGATACAAAATTTACGTGGAATACCATAACAGTTTGGTTGCCCTTTAAGTTCTCAACTGAATAAAAATGACAACGCATTCCCAAAATAAAATTTGTCATTTAATTAGATAATTCATAAGACAAGGCAGTTAAGGGATTATTGATATGTTTTAGCAGGAATTAATTTAGTGATCTGATTGTAGAATTATAGTTTTTGCATGGTGCATATGATTTCTAATAATGTTCAGAAATGTCAGATTAAACTATGTCAAAATAAATATAAATAATAGTAAATAAATTAAAACGTAACTGATTTTCTGACTCTAATGTTTATGTGATAAATTTTGAAATTCGCTCAGTTTGCTGCTGCCAGTTGCCATATTACAAAACCTTGTTTTTCAATAAAAGAATTTACAATGTATGAATATTCGTCAATTGAAAAGAGCGCAATTTTTCTGGAGTTAACGTCAATACGAGACTGTTATGAAAACTGACAATTTGTATGCGGAATAATCCAGTATGTATTGCTTGAGAAAATTTCCCTTAGAATCATTCGCATTTATTTTCAAGAGAAAAGTGACACATTAAAGGACATAGTAAAGAATCAACATTAGGGTGGGAATGGAGGTATAAACAAAATCTCTACCACTATTTTAGTTCAACATTTTTCCATATAAAATTACCTACAATCCGAAACAACATCGGAAGTATACACCTAAATCGATTTCTTTTATTAATAGCTTGGACATTAATGTCCGGGCTGGTAAACGAAAGTCAGACCTGATGTTATCATTTGAATGGACCAGAGAAAAAAGTGGTTAATTTCCTTAATGTTTCGAGATTTCATCGCCATCTGTTAGCTCAATGAAAGTAGTTTCAGGGCATCTATTTGGAAACGGATAGATAGATTCGGAATATGCAGACACATGCAAGTAATCATCGCGATACTAAGCGCTACCTTCAGATTTTTTAAACTGTTTTTGACATCGTTAATGTGGACTAGTCTTGATCAGAAAAAGAAACATTTTGGTGTCCCGAAGCTATGATTAGTAACAAAGAATATAAGTGAGACGTATAGTTGCATTAAATACGCCGCGATTTCAACACTGCGTTATATAAGTGATTCTAGCGCCACTCCGCAAGAAGAAAAGAAACTCACATCCAATAAGCTCATGATTTTTAGAAGGAAACATAATGAAACCTAAATTCTATGACTGTTTGAGACATCATAATGTGTTAATTCAGAAAACAATATTGGATATTTGAAGATCGAGCATAATATTCAAGATTGTACAATTCTCTATAAATGCATGCTTTTATTTTTGTTTTATCCTTAATAGTTGCGGAGATAATGGGTCTCAAAATTTGCCTTCATCTTTGATTTTATGCCCCTTTTCTTAGTTTTTCTGGAATACCTCAAAAACTATCCGATTTTCAAATTACATGCAATATAGCAAATTGATTATCGCAAAATTCCCAACAAATGCGTGCTTTTATTTTTTTCTAGCATTAATAGTTTCTGAGATACGTAAGAAAAACTACGACGGGGAGATAAAATCCAAGATGGCGGCAAATGTTGAGACCCATTATCTCCGAAACTATTGAATCTGAAACAAAAATAAAAGCATGCATTTATAGAGTATTTTACACTCTTTAATTTTATAATTACATGTAATTTGAAAATCGAATAGATTTTGAGATATTCAAGATAAACTAAAAAGGGGGGGGGATGAAATTCAAGATGGCGATAAACTTTGAGACCTAATATCTCGGAAACTTTTAAAACTGAAAGAAAAACTAAAATATGCACTTGTAGGGAATTTTACGCTCTTTAATTTGATAAAACAATTGTAAATTAAAAATTAAATAATTTTCGAGATATTCGGGAAGAACCAAAAATAGGGGATAAAATCCAAGATGGCGACGTTGAGCTTCCCCCAGGATCGGGGACTTTTACTATGTTCAACAAGATTCCCATTTGTACCAATTTTAAAAACTATATCTTTTTTTTCTTCAGACCCTTCGTTTATTTTACTATCAATTACGATTTTTTACAAATTTATTCGTTTTGATATCAATTATATCCAAAACTATTACAGCCAGAAGAAAAATCAAAGTACCAATCTGTAAGGGATCGCACACTCTTTAATTTGTAAATTTATATGTAATTTCAATTTTGAATAGTTTTCGAGGTATTCAAGAAAAACTAAAAAAGGGGGGAGGAAATCCAAGATGGCGGCAACATTTGAGACCCATCGTCTCGGAAGCCATTAAAGCTAGAAGAAAAATAAAAGTATGTATTTGTAGAGAATTTTACGCTCTTAAGTTTGTTAATTCAATTATAATTTGAAAACTCAATAGTTTTCGAGATATCTCTGAAAAACTGTGAAAAATGACCATTTCCACCCCCCTCCCACCGAAACCCGACTCTCGAGGTCGTGTGACTTTCTACTACATACTACGGGGAGGGTATGGAGCAATTTGGCGCTGGAGAGAACTTTTATCTTTGGATGTTTGGGTTTGGCCGATTTTTAGGCTAATTGTACTGTACTATAAGATCGGAGAGCTAATTTGGGGAGCATTTTGAAAGAACGTCGAAATAATCACAAATGTTCGTACTCTATCTCTAAAAATTTTCAGTATATCATTTGTAGTTTTTGACAAAGACACGAAGGAATAAGCTTCTATGTAAGAAAGCCGTTTACAACTGATAGTAGATTACGGTATTCTCCCTTTTTGTGAGCGATGCTATAAATAGCTAATATTGTCCTATTGGCATAAGATGCTGTATAATATTGTTAAGATATCCTCCTGATATTGTACGGCATTCAGAATATCGAACAACATCGTGAAGATATCGCGCAATATCTTGTGCTAATAGGGTGTGTTGTGCACCGGGATAATGTTTACTCTTCCATCGGCATTTATCATGCTCTGAACAATGAGTGAAAGGCGAACCATTTCACAAATGTTTGTTTATTTAGTAACAGTGAATCACGAACCCATGTTGCCCACACATTTTGGGATGGGTGGAAGATATCTAATCAGACATATTCGTTACATTGTCCTTTTCTTTTAAAAAATATACATGTTTACCTAAAAAAGAGGAAGGGTTGTATTGGGTCATAGCACTTGACTTAGCAGACTAAAACAGTAAATATTAGAATATCACAAGGAAACCACGAAAGTGGAGGATATATATGCTTTGGTATTTACTGGATACTACTGTCAATAGCACATACATTCTATTTCACGATGAATTTTCCTTCAGAAAAAAAATCTAAAACACTCATAGATTTCAGAATATGTTTGATAGAGGCGATATTGAAAGAAAAAAGAATTGTTGAAACAGGTCTGCAAACTACTGTCAAAAATAAGTCTCATAAAAAATAAAAATAGACGGGAAAGAAGATGCATACTTTGCATTTTATTAAAAAGAAAAAAAAATTCAAACAAAGCAATTGAGAGTTCCTGGACTAGTGATATTTGTCAAGTTTGTGTGTGAACTCTTTAGGACCTAATCATGATGAACATCATTATATTTTTATTTTAATACTGAATTTTTTTAATGTTTTAATCATTGATATTTATTGTAAATACTCATCCCTGTATGCTAGCCGCGGATGTGTTTTTTATTTGTTGTATTGTAACGTGTTAATTTATGGTTTCCTGCATTTTTCCCCTTATTTTCTTTATTATTATTATTTTATTTTAACATGACTTTATTATTAATCAAGAATTTGCATACAGAAAATTTTGAAATTGAGATAAAAAAAATGTGTATATTTTGTTTTAGACTTTATCCTAACGCTGTATTAGTAATACGCTAGGAAACTATACATTATATAATCAGAGAATCATAATAAAAATCAATTAGTAGAACCCTTAACTGAAGAAAAATTATGAGAATAAAAGTAGTAGGAATCGATTCGAAAAAGTATTTTGATGACTGATTTTGTCGCATTTCATTTATTTCACAAATTTTTATTATATTTATTAAGAATCGGAATTTTTGCAAATATGATGCAGAAGTTTTCGAAATATAATATAATTTAAAAACGAAACAACTCTACAACTTCTCAGCAATATGATAGAAACCCAAAATGATATTTTATAATAAGGAAATCACCCCTAACAATAAACTAGCAAAATGAATTATTCTGAAAAAATAATTGTGAAAACAAACCGAAGTAAGTTTCTCATATTCAAACGGAAGGCTAACTCTCCGGAGAAACCGCGAGGTAATCAATAAAAGTAGGACGCTGGCAGCTTCATTTCCTTGAATACTGGGTTTGTGGTAGTGGGGTAAATGCCACTCAGAATTGAAGACTCCAATTCATGTGAAAGCCTCCCAAAAATCCTCGGTTTTAAAGAAGCTGGGAGATAAAAGTCTCCTCGGTATTAAAGAGTTAAAGAAGACATTTTCTGAGGAAACTGTGGTTTCAATGACTAGGTTAAATGATGCTCTTTTCTTCTCAATGCATAACAATATATCGAAGCTATATTGATTCATCTTTCCCTCGATTATAAGAAAATCGTCTTTTTTAGAAGCTGCTATGCAACTCCAAACCAGATTCAATTCACTTCTGTTTAACAGTTCCTACCATATTTATTGGATCTAGTTTTGATTTTCCTTGTTTTCCAATACTTTAGCATTGGATTACTCTTATCCGAAAAAGTCACAGAATTCAAAAGTGTATTTTTCATGCTTTTTTGAAAAGTCAAGTCTTTTCTTACGATTTACTGTCATTGCTAACGGTTTCCTTCACGAACAATATTGGCCAAAAGTATTGCAAGATTGGTAAAATGCGAAACATTTGGAGGTAATTTGAATACAAAAGTTCACTATCAGTTGTGGATAATCGTGGGACATTGTACAGTCAAGATTTGGTCGCGAGGTCATTTAGGGGAAGGTCTACAAATTGATGAACACAGAAATCATTTGAGCTTAATGGGTGGGATAATCATTTTTACGTTATGAATTATGGCTGGGTATTCATCATCTTTAATTATTAAAAATTTAATTTAATATAAAAATTATTCGAAATTTAATTATAAAATTATTCGAAAATTTAAGTTTAAAATATCCATTTGTGGGAAAACCAATCATCGTTTTTTTTGTTTCTCTTAGAGGGAAGTAAAAATTCTGCACACTGCAATGCTGATATCTTTCTAAATCTTAATGATATTTGACTGCTATTGTTAAATAAATTGCAGCACATATCTGGCGTTGAAGTTAGGAAAGAAAAATTGGGCTTTTTTTCTCGCATGCGTAGTAAAAAATTATTTACTACAACTACTCATATTTTCTCTAATAATAAAGGTTTTTATTTCAAATTCTTACACAATGCTTCTCTAACATATTAACTTTTTCGGTAAGATTTGTATAATTTAATGCAAACCTCTTCAAGTTATAAGCAAAAGACATACTGACAAATTTAGGCTTTTTAAGGAAACCTTCATATCTTCCCGAATATTTGTGCTGTGTTTACGAAAATGATTGTAAATATTGTGCACATCAAACATAAAAAGCAATGAATGTTTCATCTCGTTTTAAGCTTTCATTGAAAAGGGATTAGTCGAAATTATTTTTCTCTTCATCCCATTTTCGTGGCCCCTCTAATTGCCGTCAGGACAGAATCTTCATTCACATTCAATGTTCCACAGTATTCCTGGGAAAATTGGCAATTTATAGTGTACTAATAGGGTTGGCTTATTTCAGGTACCATGGCAAACTAAGAGTGGGCAATTAATGGTTGAAATTATTTTGACGTGTAAAACACAACTCATAGCACTTTGATTTTCAGCGTTTTGACTGAAAAAGTTCGCTAAAAGAGATTTCTAAGAAATTAGTTGTTTTTAATGGAGAGAGCTCTTAAGCATTCAGGTACAAGCCACATAAACCATCTCACCTCTAATTTCGTAAGATTTGGGACTAAGAGGATGAAATTAGGAGGCAGAGAAATCAACTGATGATAACTTTTCAACATGTCACTCGCATAGGTTAAAAAGTAGTCTAAATTGTGGGGATAGACCGAAAAAGCTTTTCAACCTTTACCTTCTAATTAACTGTAGCAATGAAAACTTTTAAGTACTGAACTTGTTCGTTATAATAAGGCGAAAATTAGCCTAATTTGAATTTTCTTTCTATTTTCAACCGGAAAGAAGTTAAAAGAAAATTTCAATCCCTACCATTTCCATCTCCTTTGAACTGGATAGCCCATCTGCGAATTTGACCAAGGTTTTCATCCTCCTACAGCATATCTCTCGCCGGTTCAAATCCGATAAATTTGCTCTATCGCCAAGATATTCCTGCACATCATCCCCAAGATAGGTGGTGATCTGCAGAAATTTTCCAGAAGTCTTGTCATGAGAACATTGCAATTTATAGAATTCCTATAAGTATTTAATGGAATAGGAGAAGCAATAAAAGAAATGAAATAAGATACAATTTGCTTTGTTTTGTACTTAGTAAGAATCCCCAGCCTGGGGCGCCATGAGCACGTGGATAAGAAGTCGTCGGATAAGTACAATGGCTCTGGTTTTCCTGTTGGATATAGTAATGGTGTGGTTTGAGCTCCCCCACTGATGACGGAACGCCCCTCTTTCGGGAATTGCCGAGGCGAGTTGTGGCCGGTGATGGCCATTGAAACTCCGACCTCCGTATCTGATCTGTCCTATCTACCATTCTTCAATTGACTCCGAATATCAAGACAGGGCGCGGTAGTAACTCAGTTTTCGAATACGTGGTATGAAAGAGAAATTATTGTCATCATCTATTCAAAATTCGATCATGAGGTTTTGTTCGATCTGTACTTTTTAGACCTCACTGACTTCGAAAATAAATAATTCTCTGAACTATGTCTCTCTAACTATGAACACGACAGATGAAAAAGAAGCGATCTAGATGAAATAAATGTTGTGATTTATCTTTACACCTAGATGGCAGATTTGTATTAAATTTTCAAACGAATCTCTCAAAGGCCAGTTTTTCTGCTCGTGTACATGTGAGCATTATAACTCAGAAATGCAACAAATTTTATGGACGATGGTTTTGTCACTGGAATCTATTATCAAAATTTGGACCAAACCCGCCAACTGTTTAAATGTCTGTTGTTTCGTCTATTCATGCATATTAACTACATATCATTTCTAATGTAAATATGTAATACATAATTAGTAGCCATGCCACCCTGTAGAGCAACTCCTTCACTCCGGTTCCTAATATATATATATGCATAAATATATGTAGTTATGTTTATAAAAGTTCTACCAGTTTTTAAAAATATATTTTGTATATAAAAACTTATTTTGTGGCTCTCCTTCACATAATCCTGCTGAATTTTTTTTTTCCTTTTTTTAATTTATAGCCTGAATGTTCGAATTCCGGCTTCAAGATATAAATATGGTCTAATAGTCATCAGCTTTGTAGTATGAGTGTGACTTTATTACCGGCGCTTCGCTAAATGAGGAATGATGATAATTACTCTCCGTGGGACTTCGCCAACATCCTACGTCCATATTCACCAACGCGAGTTGTCCTTGACTAGCAATTTTTCCTCCTTATTTCCTATTCGTGCCAAAACAGCGAGAACGACTCTAGCCTTTTAACGATCCACGAAAACCGGAGGGTTATATTTTACTCCCAAGTTGGTGTATGCTCAATAAAATAAAAAAGGGTTTCCGCTCAAAATTTTGGATGTTAATATGACCTTTAAAGTGCAATTGTTTCGGGAAAAGTCAACCTGGTGGAATATTTTGGTTTTTTGATATGAATAACAATGCAATTTTTTAAGGTTAAGTGGAGAAAATAACTTCTCTCCGGTACAATGTTTTGTATACCGATGTAAATTTTTATATTTCAAAATATTTTTTATGTTATTAATACCGATTTCAGAAGAGGAATTTCTCGATTTCGCGAAAGGGAATTAGTATGTTTTAGTCATAAAACTGTAAGCAAATTAGGACACGATTTTAACTGAAAGATTTTAATTACGGACAGTCCCGATAGAATATTCCGTTAATGGTGAACTACTTTGTTGAAGAAAGTTTTATAATCAGATTTAAGCTGTTTGTTGTTTAAATACAATCCGCTTCTGTCTCAGGTAAATTTAAATACCGATATTCTTAATATATCTTGAATTTGGTATTAATTCATGTTTCATTCGAAACAAAAGCTATTAAATGAGATACGTTTGTGAAATGTATTTTCAGTTTTTTTTTGAAAAATTTAGAAAAACAACATGTGGGTGTTTTCTCTAGTTATGTCCCCAATATTTAGAATTTTGATAAGTATTAGTTAATATTTTATGCTTGGTGATGCGTCCAGAAAGTTGTATTTGTAATTAATAAAGCCTTTTTCGGCATTTCGTATGAATGTAAATTTCGTTTTTACGCTGTCACGCCCAAACGCGTGGTTGTATTTTTTGTAATTAGGTATGAACTTTCCTTGAAGTCATATAAACGACACAAATTTAAGAATATTTTTTTCCTTTTTTTTGATTATGTTTCAAAATAGTAACTTTTAAATTGTTACAATGCTTTGGAGTGTCAATGGCGAGTTCGGCAGCATTAGAACATTTAAATCATTTTGGTAAAAGTAAAACATTCCACTGTAACTTTGCTAATACTGAAGAACAAGACATTTTTTTGTAATTCTGTGAGTAATGTTAAATAATTTGTAAAATAAATCTTGTAAATAATTCCTATTCGAAAGAAATTCTAAATCGTTAAGAATCTGCAATGCAGACTTCGATTTTCTTTTTCACTTAGGATCTACACTTCACAGTACTACTATTATCTAATTATATGCCACGATATTCTTGTCCTCTGGATTTGGGATTTATAGGATAAATTTAAAAAAGAACCTAACAGGATGTATACCCTGAAAAACTCCGTTTTGTCAAATAATTTTCAACATGTATTTTTAAATTTAATTAGTAATTAATTAAGGAGGGTTCTAATTTGCAGATTTCATAAATCCTCAAATATCTCTTGTTCAATATTTTTTAACCTCGCATTAATTATTAATTTACATATTTATTGACCGAAATAAGCGAGGTCCTGTTTTAACTCTTGAAATTAACAATTATTTGTAAAATATTCGCAATAATTTTAAATTTTTTAATTTCTGAAATTAAATTTTTATTATGAATATATATTATTGCAACAACAATTTGACATATAACTGATTTAAGGGGTGACTATGGAGTGTTGAAAAAACTTTATACAGTCGGACCTCTATTTAACGAAGTTGCTAAATCCCGAAAAAAAGTTCGTTATATGGAAAATTCGTTAAATAGAGATTCACCTTTTAAAATACACAAAACAATTCATAAACACTAAATATTATTAAAAAAGTAATTAATCACAACTTTATTTTGTAAATTAATATGTATTTGTTTTATATATTTTACCCATCAAAAAGAAATCTGCAAGGAAAACAAGAATAAAAGAAAACATTGTCCGCGAATACACTGTATTTCCAATTTTAAAAAATAATTTTATATTAAAATTAATGAATTTTAACATTTCATCATACGAAGGTTTGTTGATTTCTGCCTCATGATCATCATCTTCGTCTTCATCGCAATTCATTGCTGTATTTTTTTTTTATTATTTTTCACACTGTCCCCTTCAAAACTGCCTCATCCACATCTTCATATACAAATGCTTTTAAACGTTTTGAACAAGAATTCGATGAATCATAATTTTGTCTTTTATCACGATTTTTTCATTATTGTTGATAAGCTGTTTGAAGGAATACCAAATTTTAAAGCAATATCCTTTTTCTTCACGCCTTTATCCACTTCATGAAGAATTAAATTGTTTTCTTTGATGCTCAAGCACTTTCGCTTTGACATTTTCCAGCTTCAAGGTCATTGATCACCATAAAATCTGTTAATGGAAAGAATAAGTTTGAAATGTTTAGAAAAATTTTGAGAAATAGAGAGAAAAAAAATATTGGGTCACAAGAAAAAGTTCGTTAAATAGAGAATGCACTTCGCTATTTGGAGGTTATTTTACGAAGAAATTCGGAAAATGATCTTGGTTCCAAGAAAAAGTTCGCAAAATAGAGAAATTCGCAAAATAGAGGTTCGTTAAATAGAGGTCCGACTGTATTTATATCCCAAATATACTGGTTGCTTTTAAAAAGTAACCCCACATAGAACAATATGTCTTGAAAGCAAATATTATGTTTGAATCTCTTTTCAAATCTATTCATAAAATAACAAAAACAAAATACATAATAATATATAGAAACAAAAAAAATCAGAATATATTATAACACAGAGCAGACACGTGGTTTTTACAACTACTAACCTTGACCTCTTTTCAACAACGATCAAATTAGACTTCTTGTGGCCGCATTTGTTAGTAACTCAACGGAACAAATATATTTATTATTTAAATTTACAGACAGGGTAATTTTGAAACCCAAGAAAACCTTCGGGTTTTTAAGTTTATGTGAAAATTAGAATCCCGAGGCTTCTCGAGCTATTAATTTAAGCGATCAACTCGACCATTCAGCATTTCGTTTCTTTGTATATTTGTTTGATGCGCAATTAAAACCAAGCGCGTTCATCGATTTGCATTTTAGCATATTTAGTTCATTTCTGCATATTTAGCATTAATGTTCCGTGAAATCATTAGTGACGACAAATATGCAAGGTTTTTTATTGTTTGATTCCTTTTGATTCCATCTCAATGATCAACGAGTATGGCACTAATGAAACATTTCAGTCATTTTGGTAATGACGTGACACTTAATTGTAATTTTCTATATACTGATAATGCCATAGGCATATGTAAATAATCCGCATGTGGACAGTGCTGTAGCTTTTCAAGGTAAGTTAATAGGTTTTGCATGTCCCGCAACTTCCAAAATGTATAAAACAAGATTTTATTAAATAAAAATTCTTTAAACTTTTTAAAGGAAAATTTGTAAGAAAATTTTCACTTATAGGATGATTGAAAGAATCGTAACATAGTTCTGTTCTCGGTTCAAAGACTTGTCATTACCATGATGAATACAATTAGTTTTAAGCATATTAATGTATGGATTAAAGAAAACCGAAGAAAAATTTTCTAATTAGAAATTTTTAATGTGGTAAGATTATTAAAAACTTTACAGTTTCCGACAAATACTTGATCCATTCGTTTTGAAAAATTTGTATTTTTTATTGTTTTTGAAAATCCTTTATCTTTCACATATCAGGACTAAGGGTTTGATCTCACACAAGAATTTGTTTTTGAAAATTAATTTTCAAAGTCCTACAGTATTAATCAAAGACTTTTTATGAATTGAAACAGATTGAATAGATTTCACATATGAAACAACTTATGCAGAAATGGCAGATTGTTATTATTTATATCTCTGACGTTCCTGTAAGCTAAAGGAGGAAAAGGGAATATGAGTCATGATTTTTTGTCCTTTAAGGGCTACCAAAAGTTGGTCCTAAACATACGAGCTTCGATATTTTCTGCATTCCTTTTCTTGTTTGCAAATATTTTTAACTCTCGTAATTAGACTATCAACATTTTTCAACAGATGGTGGAGCTTATCCATGACAAGAAAAGGGCTTCCACCCGACTCTCGTTGAAAGTGGTGTTTTTTTTTTTTTTTTCTTTAACCAGAAGCTGGAATTTATGCTGCAAAAAAATACGTTTTTTGTCAACGCTTTTAGGAATACAATATTAACCATTTCAGGTGTTAAGATGCAAAAAGTTTCTGCAAGAAGAGTCTTCAATTCTTAGGATTCACATTCCCAAGCATATAAATAGAAATTTCTAAATTTATTATTTTGGCAAATGCTTTTCAGTCATTACTTAGCTCATATGTGTAATTTCAACTCAACGAATACAATTTATCAATATTATAAACTAACGATATATTTTTATGTGCCGACCATAAATGCAGGGGACATATGCATATTAAATATAGAAACAGCAATTGTAAATTTTACTATCTGAACAAGCTTCCCAATTATCCTTCCAAAGTCCTGGAATAATCAGAAAGTAATATTTCAAAAGTATCAAATATATTTTAACACAAAATCTTATTTTAAATACCAATATTCAACACTCTCTGAAATAAAAATCTACTTTCACACCAAAAGTGGTCTAAATTCATATCATTTTTATTTTCATTTGACTTTAATATTCCTCGAGAATTTACAGCATGGAATTCTCTGGTGGAATTTTGTTTAAGAAACTTTTCAAAAAAATTTCAGCAAATATATCGCAAGTCATGTCCCCCTCTTTAAAAATTTTTAATAGATATTTTCAAACAAATAACCTAACCTGGACACGCTGTGTCGCGGTTTGCACTGATGTTGTTTCAGTATTGACAGGTAGTAATAAAAGACCAAGATAATTAATAAAGAAAATCTCGCCCCTATAGAGTTCAACCATTGGATGATACATAGAGAAGCTCTTGTTGCAAAAGTTATTGATGAAGAATCGCACAAGATATTACAGGATGTTGGAACTGTAGTTAAATATATTAAAAAGCAACAGCCTAAGTAGTCGTCCCTTTTCAATACTATGCAATGAGATGGGCTGTGTATGAGACATTAATACTGAATATCGAAGTCAGGTGGCCCTCAAGCGGCAAAATACTGCGACGCATTTTAGATTTCAGAAATTAAATTCACATTTTTTTTGAAGGAAAAGACATATATATTGGCAAGTTTATTCCTTAATAAATATTGGCCCGGGAAACTCAATTACATGGTTGACATTTTCGAAAAAATTAACGATTAGAATTTAAGGCTACAGGGAGAGAGAACAAACATTTTAGCATCGATCATTAAATTGAAGTTTTTAAGCTGAAATTTTTGCTAGAAGAATTGAAAAATAGCAACAGAGACATGTTCCCAAGCTTTTCAGAATGTGCTAAAAATAATATAGATTTCTTGTCATTTATAAACATAATTTCCCGTCTTATGATCAAATTGGGAGAAAATTTCTCGAAAATGTTTGAAAAATTTCCAGATAATAAATAATGTTGGATACGTGATCCATTTTCTTTCGATATTTTTGAATCCAATAACCCTTTAAATGAAGAAGAACAGTTAATTGAAGTTCCAAGAGATGAAATACTGAGCATTCAATTTAAGTGTCTAACTATCCAAAGATTTTGGCTATTTATTGGAAGAGAATATGCCGATTTGAAGAAGAAAGTAATTAAATCTTGATTCAGTCTGCATCAAGATACTTATGTGAAACCGACATTCCAAAATTAGTCGTCATTAAAACAAAATATCGAACTCTATGACTTACGGCTCGCGATTTCCAATACAGATCCGAACATAGAAGTAATCATGAACTATTTGCAACCTCGTACCTCACATTGAATTCTTATGACGTAAAGTTTTTCTAATGTATTTTTCATTAGAATATATTTATACTCATATGCATAAATAAAACTATTACTTAATGAAACTATTTGTTTCATTCATAGAACTAATAAGGTCGAAACGTAAGAGCAAATCACAAAAGAAACTAAATTTAACCACGTTGGCGCTTAAAAAAACGACTACTATCTATCCAGAGATCGCGACAAAATTTAACGCAAAATGGGGGGAGGGCGGTCGGAAGTAGCATTCAATTTAAGTGTCTAACTATCCAAAGATTTTGGCTATTTATTGGAAGAGAATATGCCGATTTGAAGAAGAAAGCAATTAAATCTTGATTCAGTCTGCATCAAGATACTTATGTGAAACCGACATTCCAAAATTAGTCGTCATTAAAACAAAATATCGAACTCTATGACTTACGGCTTGCGATTTCCAATACAGATTCATAAAACATTACTGTATTTCAAATGCTTATCTAAATTATATATATTTACATATATATTTCATTGTTTGTTCCGTAATTTAATACAAAAAATTTATCTGTCTGACCACAATAAAAAAATTAGCATCGGAAAAATTAAATATTTTGCCGGCATTTTTATTTATTTTCCTAAAGAAAATTGTTACTACAGGAAAACTTGTCCAGATACAAGCTTGAATTTAATGTAATAGCTTGAAAAACATACTTATTCACATTCTTACACATTTTTACTATCCTTTTACATGAGATTTTTAAACTTGAGGTATTCTTTAACATAGAAGAGAAATTTACGTAGGAAAATTCTAACTTTTGTACGGCAGAGTATAGCTGAAACCGGATTTTGTGCCAATAAACGCAAACTTTCATTCCATTCAACAGATTTTCCTTAGACTCATTCGGATTTAATTTTTTCCAGGGATAATTTATATATTAAAGGACATAGAAGAAACAAGATAAATCGGAATGCACGTTTTAATAAAAGCTCTACCACTAATTTAATTCAAACATTTTCTATATAAATTTTCTGACACAATTACAAATCAACTCCAAAACTATGAAGCACCATTGCTTCAATTTATAGCTTGGACTGTAATGTACGAGCTGGTAATCGAAAGTTAAATTTGAAGTTCTTAGCATTTGAAGGTGCCAGGGAAAAAGCGAACTTTTTCCATTTCCTTCTGGTTTTGAGGTTCCATCCTCATCTGTTAGCTCAATGAAAGTAGTTTTTGACATCTACTTGGAAATTCTCTGTGGGGTAGATAAAAGGAAGTTTCGGAATATTCAGACACATACAAGCCATCATTGTGCTACTTAGGCACTACCTTCGTATTTTGTGAATTTCCAAGCTGTTTTCCGCATTGTTAACGTGGATTGATCTTTTTAAGAAAGCGGGACATTTAGGCGTCCCGAAACTGTGTTGGGGAACAAAGGAGTAGGCCACTTATAAACAGGACGTATAGTTGCATTAAATATGCCGCGATTTAAATACTGAGTTCGCTAAGCAATTCCAGCGCCTCTCCAATAGGAGTAAAGAAACTCAAAGTCAATAAGCTCATGATTTCTAGAAGAAATCACAATGAAACCTTCGAAAAGACATAATGTGTTAATTCATAAAACCATATTGAATGTTTAAAGATCGAGAATATTATTCAAGATTCATCAGGATTAGAAGCAACAAAGAAAGAGACTCGAGAAACTTCCGCAAATCGCATTGTCGTTTTTACCGTATCAGCACTCAAATGTGACAAACTCTTTCAAAGAATTTTGAAAGATCTCTTTGATAGCTTCGTAACAAAGGAGACTGCTCACAGAAAGTCCCACATTTGGATTTCCCTCTATCATTGAAATCCTATAATCCTCCTATTTTACTATTGGGGAAGCAAGAAGAATTTGGTGCCAGTACATGAGTTTGTAATTATTCAGTTCGGACAAAGAAACTAGATACAAAAGCCATCAAAACTGACGCTAGGATCAGCGATCACGTATGTGCATCTGAAAATACCGCCAGTCCTAATGATCGTGGGAAATGATGGGTGGTCCTTCCTTGAATATAATCAGTATAGGAAAGGCACTTGCACACAATAGTTATAGTCGGAGGAAATACAGGGAGATTTTCTAATGAAGCAAAGAATTGAAGGGTCCATCCGACATCTCGTGAAGGCGCTACAATTTGTATTGTGCAAGAAAGAAGGGAAAGCAAACAACCAGATATTGCATGATCCGTGAAGTTTCATTTGCCTTCAAAAAATACAGGAGTATCCCTTGTTTCAGAAGAAAGCACTTCTCTCTCTCTCTGAAACTCGGTATGAGAAACGTGAAGTATATTTATGTTTATTAAAAACAAAGATTTGTTTAAAATATTTTCATTTAAAAAAATTAGTCATTAAAATTGTAATTTCCTTATTTAGAAATATCTTTTTTCTTATAAATTGTTTATTACGATGCTTAAATATTTGTTTCTTTGAGGAATTAATATTGAATGAAAACTAAACCACGAAGAAATAAATTAGGTGAATCTTACATAGATAATGCCTAACTCTCCTGATTGTACGGGTTCACGTTGACACAGAAAAAGCCTAACCCGCACGATTGTACGGGTGCGCTCCTGAATTTGAGGGACATACTAAATTTTTAAAATTATTTTTTTACAGTACCAGTAGGATCCAAGGCTACCTATAAACTAAAAACAATTAACTTAAGGATGAAAATATGACCGGTCTTAAAGGGTTAAGGACATTATGAGAAAAACGACATCTAATTACTTTTTAGAGCCATCGGAAATCTGTGCTCAGTACCCAACTGTTATCAATGCATTTCTCGCTGCCAATTGTTTCTCCAGCATTTGGTCGTTCATGATTTGTCCTGTTAAATTCAGAGGTGTGCATAGCGCCTTAAAAGATGTAAAAGCCTAGTTCAAGTAGTATTAGAGATAAACAGATATTCACTATCTCAGGGTTGAGAAAAAAATTCAGTCATTATAAAGAAGACATTTTCTCAGGAAACTGTCGTATCAATGACTAGGTTGAATGCACCTTTCATTACAATGAATATCGATTGGTAAAAGCCATATCGATTACAACTAAATTGCCTCCTCTAGAAGCTGACACGCAACAATATCGCCAGAATGGAACCGAGGAGGGTCCACAAACGCGATGCGCAGTAGGTCTTTCCGCGCAAGACGTCGTATTGGGGCAGACTTCGAAACTCTCCGCTGTTTCACGCAGTTTTCTATTAAAGAAATAAATTTATTCCATCTGTAAGAAACGGTAAAAATACCCGACTAATGGTTCGTTATTGTATCTTCATCATTTTACATCACGAGACTGCTTTTCATTGCTTATAAATTTCCCGCGCTATGTACTTTTTTAACGAAAATGAATCATGGTTCTTCTCTTTTTGTTTACTTTACAGTAATTCCAAATAATTGATAAGCTTTTTGAGAATACTATTTCCTTTTTTTTCTGTCTAATAGGAGTTTTCAATGAATGAAAATAGTTAATATGATCTTTTAGGCTTATTTATGTCTAGTTTGGATTGGCGTTGATTTGTTTCTTTTTTTTCTCCTCACATTGCAAATTAATAGGCGGGAAATTTAGTTTTATTATGAATATTTCTCGTTTTATTCCGAGCTGAGGTAGTTGATTGATTGTTAAGGCGAGGTTTTTTAGTTTTCTTTTGTTTCGTCAATTAAAGTTTTAAAAAATCGGCTCTTTTCAGAGCCAAATATTATAGTTTTTAGGAAAAAATTTAAGATAATACAATACCTGCTTATGCTGTTGTCGGATGTTCGATGCATTCGAGAAATTCCAAAGGCATAAACGTATCTTTTCATTGATTTCCGAAAGATCCTGATGTTAGAAAAATTTGGATTTTCAAA
Source organism: Araneus ventricosus (assembly GCA_013235015.1). Lineage (NCBI taxonomy): Eukaryota > Metazoa > Arthropoda > Arachnida > Araneae > Araneidae > Araneus > Araneus ventricosus. Next base: position 83,015 of record BGPR01004136.1, on the reverse strand, counting down.
TGCAGAAGGAATGATATTCTGTTTTAAACGTAAAATAACCAATTTTGCAATAATTTTTATATAGTGTAAATAAAGATTATCACATTGCTCGAAAGTTTTGAAATTATATAAGTGTGTGAAAATGTAATTCTTATGAATCATGTATGTGATATATATGTGAATAATTCTATTACGAGTTATGTGATGAAAGCAATTTTGTAAAAATAAGATATTTTGAGTCATATTTATTCAAAATTATCAATTAGTTTTTAGAAGACTCTCAAAGGTTGTTGATTTCGTTTTAAGTTAGATAAAGTAAGTGAAACAGTATTATTTAAACAGTGTATTTTATAATATCAAGTAAAATTACTCGTAACTATTCTGTTCCTCTCGTCCACTGTTTAAACTAGAAATGATTCTTATTTATAGAGTTTAGAGGCTATAGGAATAATTATCTCCTTATTTCTTGCATAGATTAGATCACTGAATTTTATTAGAATTTTTTAATAAATACTCCGAATTTTTATTTTTCATAATGTGCTACACCTTAACAACGTTTCGACAAAAAAGTCTGGCTTAGAAAAGTTTTTCTGATGGTAAAAGAGCTCTCAAATAATTCATTTGTTCCATTACGTAGCACTGGGACGAATAGCATGCTCCCAATCGAACATCATCAATGCATCCGCTCTCTGTGAGCCTAACCATACTACTCTCAAGTAACCTTGAATAGAACCACCCTTGCTTAACAGTTCATCCCATATTTAATATCTCTAGCTTTGTTTTAGTTTGCTTCTCACAACATATTTCTATGTTCCCCTGAAACGTAGAGATTGCATACAATGATTTGGGCTCATCCCGTTTCACAGGCAGCTGATAATGTTTTGAAACTTTAATCAATCAAACTTTTTTTTCATATACACATAGCATACAAGCATTTTCATAAAAGTATCATGAGTATTAGGAAAGATATAAAGACCGCTGTAAAACATCCCAAATTTTTCACAGGGTTTTTGCTTATAAGATGCAGGTTTTAAGCCAAATTTTGCCACACTTTCAGAATACTCGACAAAATGCTAGAGATGTTAATGTAGTATGATTTTGAATTCTTATTTCGTTTAAAAATACTGTAAGCAAAAAACATGCGAAAAATTTGGGATGTTTTAAAGAAGCCTGTATATCTTCCCGAATATTCATGATATTTTTATAAAATGCATGTAAGCTATGTGCATAAGAAGAAAAATGATTGCTGAAGGCGTCGTGTCGCAAAATCATTTTTGCATTCATCAATATCTAGACTGCCCCTTAAATGTCCTTGTGACAGAATCTGATTGCTTATTATTGTATGTCCCACGATTCTCAACAGCTGATTGTGAACCATTGTACTCAAATTAATTCCAAATTTTTTTGCATTTTACCAATCTTGCAATACTTTTGGCCAGTAGTGTATTTCTGACCGTGTTTGTATACACGACGAACGATCTTGGGATTGCATTATTTTCGAAATTTGTTTTCAACTTCAGATACGAATTTTGGCGCGCTAATTTTGAGATTTTCTTTCATTTTTCGTGTGTCAGGTGGCGCTGCCTTAGTCTAGTGCTATGGTCTCGGTTTCACAGCTGGAGGGCTCCAGGCCCGAAAACCCAATTCTACTGTAGATCCGTCGTGCTTTTTCCTGGTGCGCGACAAATTTCACAGTGTCCAAGCGGCCTGATGCTGGTGTGATGCAGAAACTTAGAGAGGGAGGTGTCAAGTGTCGCCATCGTCATTTGATCACGGCTCCAAATGACATGGCCAGTCCCAAAAATGCCCTCAAGTTGCTTCTAAACGAGTGCTTTTAACCCGCGTTTTTGCTTCGTGAATATGGGCGTTCGCCTTGTTCTCAAATGTTTCGATTCTCAGATTTAGCCTACTCGATGACTTTCTGCACTTTTGCAGGACTGTTCTCGCTTATTTTAGAAATTTATCGTTGAGGTTTATGTTTAAATCTTTCAGGTCCTGAGATATTCCATTTCCCCGTGGCGCCATTCGTCATTAAATGAAAATTTAAAAATTCAACTTACGAAAATTAGGTTCAAACTGTTGAAACTATCTTAAAAATACAGGATAATGCAAATTGTTATCCGTTTAATCTTGGCAGTTTAACGTTTATTATGTATCGAATTCTCAGATTACATACAAATCTTTTTTATGTAGATTTTACTGATGAAAAAGAAAATAAGTTTTAGAAATTAAAACGAAATAAGGACTGCGTTAATATCTAGTTATTTACTAATTGAAAACACTGAATAATAACGTTCACGATTTTGTATTTATTTGAAAAATTTAGATTTTATGTCTTTATGTATTAGTGGCATACTAATTTTTGCGAATGAGTGTATATTCCACGTGCTAGTTTTCCGCATCTCGCATTATTAAGATAAACATGGTTGAGATGAGCTATCGCTTTTATATTTTTCAGAAATTCTAGTATTAGATTGAGTAACAAGTAGAGATAATTTTTTGTTTCATTTTGTTTCTTTACCAACTTCGGAGAGCGAAAGTAGATTCTTTTCTATCCGGAGATATCAGGAAAAGAACATTTAATCCTCTAATTTTATAAGAGTTGGAGCTACAAGGACGAAATAAGGTTGGAGGGAATCCAACCGAAAAGAGCTTTTCAACAAGGTGTCACATGCACAGGTTAAATTGCACTCTAGCTTGAAGGGGTGATAGAGCGAAATTGCTTTTCAGCGAGGTAATTAACTGCAGATATAAAAGAAACTTTCAGTATTAAAGTTGCTTATTGTCATAAAGCGATCATTTGCCTAATTTGAATTGTCTTTCTATTTTCAATTTGAATAAAAGTATGGGGAAAGGAAAATTTCAACCCTTCACCACTTCCACCTCTATGATTTCCAAAGCGCTTCTACGAACTCCTCAGAGGTTTTTCGCCCTCCCTCAACATATGTACTCTGGCTCAAATCCAATAAAAAGTTACTCTATTGCCAAGATATTCCTGAACATCACCACCAAGATATGTGGTGATTTACAGGAATTTTCAAAAAATTTTGTCATGAAAACATTGCAATAGATAGTATTTCTATAAGGATTTAATGGAATAGTAGGAACGATAAATGAAATGAAATGAACAGATAAATTTAACTTCCTTGTATAAGAAACCGCACTTGGGGGGGGGGCACCCTGAGAACGTGTAAGAGAAGTCGCCGGATAAGTAAGCTAGTTCCCGCTTTCCTGGTTCCTGGTGGGTATAGAAATGGCGTGAGTTGGTATCGCCCCCCCCCCCCCGATAATGGAACTCCCGTCCTTTGAGAGGGGCCGGGCCGTGGCCAGTGTCGACCATTAGGGCTACAACCGCGGTATCCGAGCTGTCGTAGCGGCCCTTCTTCATTTGAACCCGAGTATCAAGAGAGGCTGGGAGTAACTCGGTTTCCGTATACATTGAATACATTTATTCAAAATTCGTCCTTGAGATTTTGTTGAATCTCCGCTTTTAAGACTTCACTGATTTCGAAAAAGATATAACTATCGGAACTATGTCTCTATGCCTGTGAGCAAGACAGCTCAAAATAGGAGCAAACTAGATGAGAGAAATTTTGCGCTTGACCTTTACACCAAGATGATAGATTTGCATTAAATTTTCAATCAAATCCTTCATCGGGGAGACTGTCTCACGTGTATGTGTGAACATTATAACACAGAGATGAAACAAATTTGATGGACAGAATTTGACATACGGTTTTGTCACTGGAATATATTATCAAAATTTGGACCAAAGGCGGCAACTGGTTAAAAGTCTGTTGGTTTGCCTATTCATTTATATAACATCATTCTTCAGGTCAGATGTAAACAAGCATCTTAAGTAAAAAAAGGTGTAGTTAATCTAACATCTATTTATTCATTTTAAAGATGATAATGAAGACTATTTTGAATAGATAGCTTAATCATAATTTTAAGAACATCCATGACAAGGAGTTAAATATTATGCGCAAAACGTCGCGCCTTGATGGGAATGCTTATATATTTAAAAAGAGAGCGTTAACAACACGCAGAGAGCTTAAATATTTGGCAGAAGGGGACTCCCGGAAAACACTCGGAACTCTGGAAGTTAAAGTAGCTGTGTGGTCCTCTAAGATTGAAGTAGAAGCAATTCAAAATGAAGTGGCTTTAAAAATATTCATTTAAAGATATTTAAAAAGTTAAATCATATTACATGCATATATGAACGCGATAACCAAAAAGGGCAATAAGCTAGACACCTGAAATTTGCTCGATTTTCTTGACTCCAGAATCTTGGAAATATATCGAATGTCTGCCCGAGTCTTCAAAAGAAGAAGTTAAAAATTATTAATCGATTATCTTCACCGCACGATGCCGATGTGCTGTGGGTTAAAGCGGACCTTGAACTCAAGGTCCTTCACCTCCGGATATTGGTATTACTAGGAAGAAAGTGGCTGGGCAAATTCAGTTGACTAACAGAAACTTGGAAGTATCATATAAATTAGCTAAAGCATGATAATTACTGCTGCAAAATATATGAGAAAGAAAAAAAGAAAACGAGAATGTCGTGGAAAGATATTCCTTCTGGTTTGCAATGTTACTGAGTTAAATGAGCAGCATTTGACATTTGTTGGGCCGCAGTGGTCTAGTGGTAAGGTCTCGGCATTGGGGCCGGAGAGTTCCAGGTTCGAAACCCGATTCCACTGAAAATCCTTCGTGAATTGGGTCAGTTTCAAGTTAAATCATACGCAGGGGATAAACGTCCTCCCGTTGGCGTGGTGTGGAAGTTTCGAGAGGGGTGCCAGTTCAGGTGTCGACCTCGTCATCTGACCAGGGTTTAAAATGACGAGATTGGTCTCAAAACAGCCCTCGCGTTGCTTCAGAACGGGACGTTAATACAACTATCCTAATTTCATATTTGTGGAATTTTGAAAATGTTTAGCTGTAGAACGAAAATAATTATCGTTAGACTGGTGCCGACAGAACGCGTCTGCTATGTATGATTTTAAATAATAAATATATGCGCTACATTGGAATAGTATTTAAAAATATTTTATATGATATATTAATTTTTGAGCTAAACCAATGGTAATATATTTTATTCCTAATAACATCATAAATTAATCTAGTTATCTGAATGTGTGTTGTGAATAGTGTCTTTCAAAAATAGAACTTGAAACTCTGATCTAATCATAAATTAATTTTCTGATCCTTTCTGTCAATATGATATTATGTCATCCTCCGAATTAGAGGTATAAATGATATTTTTTCTATAGCAGTTTGTTGTCCTGAGGCAGTCATAAATTAATCTTTTGATCCTTTCTGTCATCCGGTGCTCTGAATCCGATTTTCGAAAAATAACTTAAGTATTTTGTAAGAAGTCATAATATCACAAACTTTCGTTAAAACGATCAAAATTTTAAACCCTTTCTCTTTGTAATTTTAACTCCTTGATGTGCTCGTCAAATAAAGAACTTTTGCAAGGATACATAGTGTCTCCTATATCTACAATATTTATTTTATATAATTCAAACATATTTATTTCTTTCTGAGAAAAGCAACTTCATTAAGGAGAATATTTTATTGATATAAAAGATATACATTCAAATGATATATATAATGTCTGAAAAATTTTGTTGTTACACCCTGTTCGAGACGAGGTAAGTAAGAAAAACTCGTGTGGTCCAAGAAGTATACAGGGAGTAACCAAACAGATGGTCAGGGCCTGATTATCAAGGGCAACAACTGCCTAGAAACCCTACAACTTTGAGGGCCTCAGGCTTTTTTCTTCCGGTATTTTAAGAGTTATCTAATTATCTACTTTCGCTTGAATTACAAGGGCCGTGTACTCGAACATTTTCAAATTAAAATCAAGTATAGTTTAAATTTCAGAACGTTTTCTTAGTAATCTTTTTTCCGTGTTTTTGAATTAGTTTCCAAATTAGTAAAGACTTTTTTCAGTTTGTTGACTAACTCATACGTAAATAGCCCTGATAGATCCTGACCAGAATATTAAGAATACGTCAAAAAGATTTTGTAATTTTTTAAATTACATTTCAAATTAACCCTTTTATACGTGAGATACGAAAAGCAAATTTTTTTGAAAATAGCCTGCAATTAAATGTTTTGCTATTTCAGTTTGTCGTAGTATTAAAATCCTACTTATATAGTTATTAAATTAAATCAATAAGTAACATCTGAGTTTGGAAAGGGTCTCCGGAACTTGCATAGCCAAAGGGCACTATTAAATTTTATCACTTTGCTTGCGGTATACAATTTAGATGCAAGATCTAAATTGTCGGAAAGGACGAAATCCGGACGTATGGTGACCCTATATATTAAGGTGGATCGAGAATTCAAAGTGTGGATAAAATAATCTGCATAGAGTGCAAAAGTTGTCTTTTAAGTGTACTAGCATACATGCAAAATTTTTTCAACTTTGTTTAACATCTTCCGGAGCCCCATGACACATAAATAATTGCAAAAAACGATTTTTATGCAAATTTCGAAATAAAAATTTAAAATAAAAAATGTGTTAAAGAAACGATTTTGCGGGGAGAAACGTAGAGGAGAGGGCGAAGGAGTGATAAAAATACTAACAAAATTGGAAAAATATCATAATGAAAAAGTTTAGTTTCTGTTCGATAACACATTTTTAAGTGTACAAATTTCGATACATATAAATGCCAAATAAGACATGAAAATTCCACTTGCTGTTTATAAAAGATTAGAAAGGAAAATGGTTATTGGAGTAGTGGACGTAACTGCGACTAAAAAGAGAAAAGGGAAAAAGAAAACAGCTGGAAGACAAAAGAATAAATCGTAAGATGGTTACAACTGATGCTGCTCATGCTCAATCAATGGAGCTACTTGAGCTCAACACTATGTCTTCCTCCTCGTATACAGATACTGATGTAATTACCTTGGAATTTCAATCACAAAATCGTTTAGATTTCCTACCTTAGCAAGGGAATGTGATCGATACGGAATTTGAGATACAGAAGCTGCTTCATATGAAAGTGCTGTTTTACAAGACATTTGAATTGTACACGGAGAGACTTCGCATGTGGTAGATCGTAATAAAATTCGTAGACAGCGTAACAAGCTTTAAAATGTAGTTGCAGAGTCTACTAAGTTGACAGTGTCTTGGTCTCTTTTAACCGGATTATATTTCGATGGGAGAAATGACAACACAAATGTGGTATTTAAGAAGGACCCAAAGACTTCGAAGAAGGAGCATTATAGTCATGTAAACGAGCCTAAATCTGTGTATATCGGACATGTTAATGCTGCAACAGGAGGAGCTAAAGCCTGAAAAGAAGCAATGATTAATTTTTGCATCAAATAATATGCAATTAAATGGGCTAACAGTTGGATGCGATGGAACAAATGTTAATACTGGGAACAAGGGAGGTATTATTTGCTTGATGCAACTGACCTCAATACACCATTACAATGGTGCATTTGTTTGCTTCAACCAAATGAGTTTCTTTTCCGTCATCTACTAAATTCTTTGGATGCTGCAACAACTGGTCGTAAAGAATTCTTTCGACCAATTGGTATAGCAATCAAAACCTGCAAGGACCTACCTGTAGCTGCTTTTTTTCAGTAAGTGTGGAGAATATGCCAGATAATATAGATAGAATAGTTCTCAGCAATGATCAACAATATCTGTATGATATTTTCCTAGCGATATCGCGTGGTGAATGTTATTCTGAACTGGCATTAAGAAATCCTGATCCAGTTCACTCAAGGTGACTAACAATTGCAGGTAGAATTTTAAGGTTGTATGTGGTCACAGTAAAACCATATGACAATCTTATTATTCTTGCAACATATATTATGAAGGTATATGCCACCTGTATGGTTCCCTGTAGAAACAAAGCTCTCCATAACAGAAGGAGCGCGGCATATTTGGGGACTTATCTCATTTTCTAGATATTTGGAACCTAATTTAAGAAATATACTAGACACTTTTATTCAATGAAATAGCTTCTTTTGTCATCCTGAAAATCTGCTATTGTCAATGCTTACACAGATATCAGAGAGAATATGAGGTCTTTAGCACTACGAAAACTAATTTGTGCTAGAAATGAAAACAGAGAATTATCAGAATAAGAATTTTTCAAGTACCAAAAAATAGACTTTAAAGCAAAGGAATATTTTGCACTTATTAACTGCCAACGAGTTTGATCTTTTGAATCACCTCTTTTGATGAATGTACCATTTAAAGAAATTGAGGCCATGGTAAAACGGCCACGAAAAACGGAGGAATGATCAAAATATCCATGCCATACCTAAACTGTTGAAAGAAGTTTTCGCTTAGTGTCTGAAGCGTCAGAAAGTGTATATGGAGAAAAGAAGAGTCACTTCTTCATATTGAATAGGATCAAGAGGTCTCATCAAGCCTTATAATATCAAAAAGGATTACATCCTTTAGAAATATGTAATTCTTCAAACGAATAGAATTAAAAAATCTATGATATAAGTTCACTTTTTATAAATTTTGTGATTTATTGCTTTGACTATATTAAATTTATATTTCATGTATTATTATAAAATTATAATTATTTGTAAGTTTATACTTTAATACTTGAATAATCTGCCAATTTTTCAAATATGTTTCCTAAATTCACAATTTTTAATAGATATTTTCAAAAATGTCAATTTTTAATTTTTTAGAGGCGACTGGGCCACCAGAAGATATGAATGAATTTTAACAATAATAAAAAACGTAAACTAATATACACAAAACAAAACTTTCTTACCCGGTGCTGAAGGAAATTTTGAAAATATTTTTTTTTATAAATTTCCAAAAAAAAATGTCCTTTTTAACTGTTTTGGAGGCACTTGGGGCACTGGAAGATATGAATGGATTTCAATAAAAACACATATATTAACTAATATACCTAAGACACAACTTTCCCACCACATGCCCAAAATACTTTCAAAACAATTTAAAAAAATTGTAAATTTTCATAAAAAATTAAATTTCAAACTATTTTTGAGGCGCTTGGGACAACGGAAGATATAAGTGTATTTCAATAAAATAAAAATAATATAAACTAATATACTTAAGACACCACTTTCCCGCCCCATGCCGAAAGCAATTTCAAAAAGATTTTTTTCCTATTCTTATCGATCCACCCTACTATATATACCATATAGAGAAAGTAAATGTATTCTGCAAGCATCTATTAATTTTTCCGACTTTATAAAGTGGTAATCAAGTCAAATTCTTCAATTAAAACTTTGATTTTTGGTAAGTTTTGCTTCCAAGACACAATATTTATTCAAAAATAATTTATTTGAATTATGTTTCAATTTTCTTACTCTTCTGAAAACAATATTGACCTCCCCAATTATTATCACATCTGCAGAAAAAACCTTTCTCAATATTGAAAATGATAAAAAAAGTGTTTGAAATTTATTCTTTATTCCAGAACCTCTTTGCCGTTTGCCTCCTTCATTACTTGATGTACCAAATTAATCAAAAAAACTAAATTATGATGGTGTTATCGATGAATTTGCTATAAAACTTGTAAACAAATGAATCTAAAATCACATATTTGTTGGCTTTTTGATTGACATTCATAATACTTCTTCTGACACTAAATAAACATTTATTAGAAGATTAAAAAACAACTATTACATTCCGTATCTGCGTACATCGTAACTTCGTTCAACCGTACTCGTCTCTCTTTCTAAATCAAATTCAAAGAAGTCAACATCTGACTGTCACCACTCATCTGATATCATACACTGTTATAACAATAAATAAGTTGAAGTCATGCTTTTGTAAGGCATAAATATTAAATATGCTTACTTATGGTAAACTGTTTCTAGTAAATAGCATTCTAAATTGTATTTAGGAAGTAATTGTGTTTGTTATTTAAATTATTAACTTTTTTGTGTGTGATTGAAATTTTTACATTATGAAACTAATTTAATTATTTATAATTTTCATGCATAAAATCAGTCTTTACTATACCAAATTGTGCTACGTAATGGATAACAAAATAGCAATTCCATATTCCCCGTCGAGTAAAATGGAAATTACTTCAAGAAAGCCGAGGTTTCAGACTCCATACTCCTAGTCGAGTGGAGCTGTAACAGAATTCAATCAGAAATTGTGAAAGGGGTACTTCTTTTTTCCATCCTGTGTCGGGAATATGCTAAACAAGCATTTAATCAACTGAAATTTTATTTGGATATTTGACTCGACAGAACGTCGAATCGCTTATTAAACAATCGACTTCCATTTTGCTAACAACAGTTTGTAATGTATTGTTAGATTTTATATAAGAAATATTGCATTTTTTTCAGTGGTAAAATATTTTTTAGAAACTCTCGTCTAGTTATTAGTTTGTAGAGCAGCATGTATATAATGCTTAAAGACACATTGATGCTAAGATAGGAATGCGTAGAACACGTGTTTGATTTGTTGAGATTTTTAAATTTGTGGCGTTACATGAACGGGAGAGAGGGGAAGGGGGTAAAACCGGGTTCATTAATTCCGGCGTTATTGGTTTTCCTTCCTAGTGGACAGATTTTTAATGAAACTTCACTAGACAAGAAGAAAGGAAGGTCACAGTGGTCGTGCTGATGCTTTTGAATTCATTGCATCTGTGAAGGATTGTTTTAAGACGTCAACTCTATCGTTCGTTTGATTTTAAATAATCCTTACTTAATAAGCATTACAGTTATAAAATTTATATTTAGTCCATGTTATTTTACGTTTACTAAGGATTTATATCCTATCAAACAATAAGGATTTAGTCCAAATGTTGCGTGGTTCTATTTCGTTCTGTATAATCTTTGCACTCGGAAAAAAACCGGGTACTTCAAGTGGTGCTAAACCATGTCAGACAGAATTGATTATTCTTTTGCTACAGAAAATAAAAACAATTCAGACTTTTATTGTTCACCTTTTAATGCAGTATTTTCTAATTTCGATAAATGCAAAGGATAGATCCAATGTAAAAACTGTCTTAGTTGTACCCACAGAGAATGGCTGGACACACGAAATCTGCAGTGGCGCGGAAGAAAAAAGCAACTAATTGCAACTAATTTTTGCAACTAATATTTTTAAATTGACACATAAAAGAAAAATGTCTCCTACTTTTCCACTGAAATTCTAGCTTTCCTGATTTCTAGTAAAGTTAAAACGTGTATCCGGTTTTAGCCGATTAGTATGGTAAAATCGGGCGTTTTGACGTTTTATATATATAAAAAAATCGTTGAAAAAAGTAATGAAACTAGGATTTTTAAGGAATGATATGTGGAACTCTGTTAAATAATTAATTTTCTAATAAATTATGACAAGATCTGTATTGAATAGTTTAGCTCCAACAGTCCAGAGTTTTAACTTCCCGTTATTACCCAACTTTCTTCTACAGTGCCGAAGCAACCACTGGTGAAGGGGGGGGGTACATAGGGACGAGCGAAAAAATTAAAATTTATGTTTCAGAATCGATATAGCGTCGAAACGTTGCGATTGGTGCATATTTATATAACAAAAAAAATTATTCAAATCTGATAATATCTTCTGATCGCGCAAAGCATCTTAATATTTGAAAAATGGAGAATTTAAGCTTTTCAGCAATTTCTTAAAATTTTTGCTCCCATAATTTTTTTAGTGCTATAGTTGAAAAAAGTTTCAAAGGGTACTGCTACATAAGAAAAAAAATATTTATATTTTTAGAACATCTTCAAATCGCGCAAATCCTCACAATTTGTCAAAATACAATATTTTGAAATTTTTGGAAAATTTTTAAAACAAATTTGTATCAGCTTTTAAGGATCCGCAATGAGACCACGGAGTTAATCAAACAACTCCAAAGTGTTTTTTTCTACGAAATAGCGTCGATGGTTTAAGTATCACCGTTCGAATTCACTGCCCAATGCTCCATCTGACAACAACGTGAGAAACACCGTTTCGTTCATGCCGCTTACTCTAGTGACGGTCACTCCCACGCCCCACTTGCGCCTCATCTTGTATTATTTTATAATTATGTCTACGTGTTGGATGTGTGTTATAGAATAAGATAACTAATTCGATAATTGGCAAATGTATAGATGATATGAAAAAGATTTTACCAAACTTTGATCATATGAAACATTGAATCCGGAACTGGACAGGTGACAGAGATTTTTGTTAATACACTGCCAGTAGATGGCGCTACCCATTCTTTTGAGAGACTTTCCCTCAGATAGAGATGAATTTAAGTACAGAAGTTAACCTATAGATCCGGGAGAATTTTAATTTTCCACACACGGCGTGGTGGAAAATTAACGTGACCTAACAGGGATATCATCAAGTTAATGATTCAAAACTTTTGGCTAAAATGTAAGCCAAACTCCTCTTCAGCGTTAGTTATTAGCATATTAATATCTAAATTAACAATAATAATAATTAATACACAGGAATAATAAAACCACGTTATGTGATCAAAGTGTTTTTTATTATTATTATTTTATTATATTTAGTTATAATATTTGTAATTTTTGAAGTTATTACGAAATTACCCTAGCAGAACAAGATATTACACGATATTTCCAAGAAATTTTTCGATATTGTAAATCCCGCAATACATTGTAGCAAGATTTTAGAGTATCTTGTGCGAATAGGGAGTAGAGACCGCGGTGGGCTAATGGTAAGCTCCCGACCCGCTGGAACTTGGACTGGTGGGCTTCAGGTTCCAGACCCGATGTGATTGAAGATAATTCCTTGAAGGAAGAATGAAAATCCTTCGAAATTATCTGCTTGTAATGATTAGAAGGGAAAAAACCGCAAAGCCATTGCAAAACAAAAACATCACAGAGATGAAAATAAACTAAACTTTTCAAATCAAATAGATTTCTTATAAGATAGACATCAAAATGACTTACGAAGAGTTACAAACTTGGATGCCTTGAATAATTAAATAAATCAAATTATGAAACTAAATTTACCTTTTAAGACATACAAACCAAGAATATCAAAAAGAGTTTAAAAACCGTGTTTCAAAAGTATATATTTGCGCGTGCAAATTAAAAGATGCGTATAATATGAAGTGAAAACAAAAATGAAAATTCTGTTTCGGAGTTGATTTCCCAAAAAAGAAATTTTCTCTACCATAACACTAGCAGTGTCGAAAGAACACTATTAAAAGAAAGAAGTGATGCAACACTGAATCAGTTCTGAATTTCATTACACAAAATGCATTGTTAAAAATTTTGCATTAAAATATTTTTGTAAAATTATTAAAATTAAATAGGATGTGTCTCATTGAGAAGACATTTATGTCGAAGAGAAGATTTTTTTTTGAAATTCACGACGCTGTAAAAATATTTTTTTTGGAATGACATGCTCCGAAGTTCTGGCGGAAGAAAAATTAAAATTTCAGGCATTTTTTAATAAAATAAAATACGAAAAATCCTTATTTGCGGGTACCAAATACCCAAGAGGTAACAACATGTCAGATTTCATATTCCTAGCTTCAGTGGTTTAGGCTGTGTGTTGATATGTCAGTCAGGACATCTTTGATATATACAGGGTGTTCAAAAAGAGCATTGACCAAATTATAGAGGTGATAAGCATTGAAGTAGAGAATTTAAGAAAAAATGGAGTTCTAATACTATTAAAACTTTAATAAATTGAGTAAAATGAGTGCAGTAAAACTACTCTAAGCGGGCACATTTGCTTGGCAAAAAGTTTTTGGCCATTAGACATAATGTTAAAATAACCCTTTGGAACGGCCACTCAAACGCCTTTGACGGCCGCGATGGCTGGCTGTTTAATTACAATGGCATACTTCTCCTTTTCCTTTTTGACTTTGTACCTTCTTTTAAGAGAAAAGGGAGAACAAAAAAGGATACACTCAAAAACAATACTTGATGTCACGTGGAGATTAATCATTTATTATCCAATGTGAAAAGTTCTATTCCTAAAGAACTACTGACGAATCGGTTAGGAATTTATTTTTAAAGAACAAAATTTTAAAGAAGTTATAAATGGAAATTGTAAAAGATCCTCAACTAAATTCAAATTAATTAGTAAATTAGTTGTAATTATTGTTATATTTCTTTTGCTGCTTTTATCTACTTCCTCTAGTTCCCCAATGAAGATACAGGAAGTAACAGATATAATTTTTAACAAATTCTTAGAATTTCTTAATAAAAGAAAAATGGTGGGGTGAAAAAGCCCCATGCGTGTGCTGACGGGTTAAAAAATACTTTCCAGGAAATCAAGAACAGAATGGACGTTTTTCGAACTACTAAAAGAGCTCAAGTAGAGCTTCACTCAACCATTCCAATACACCATTCAGACCCCTGAGACAACCTGGCTGGCCGGCCGTTTAACTACAATGAAATACGTTCCCTTCGTCTCTCTGATCTGGGACCTTCTATGTGTGTTATTCAGACAAGGCTGTTATATGCTAGGAATGTTGCCCTGTTTGTGAACGTCGAATTAGTTATATGATATAAGAGTGGTTATTATCTTCCTTGAATCTATCCAACTCATTATTTAATCACTGTGGTTATATGTACCTAGAACAATCGGGTGAAGTCAAGTTTGGTGTCCTTTTATTCAAAAACTATTAAACCCATGGGCGTTTCAGAAGTGAATTACTTACTACGGTCGGATTGCTTCATGGAGAATTTTCCCTATTAAAACTCAGATGTCATCCAGTTCCCCCGAAAAAGGAGCTTACTTTTCATATATTGTAGCCAATACTTAGACTTATACCTCAGAAGATACCCAGGTGTCTAAAGCTGCTTTGCCTAACTGAAGCTGTCACACATTCCCATTAAAACAAGTCCGTAGTCCATTTTGTTGAATCAATTTTTTACTCACTCCCTGAAGGACTAGAATACTCAAATTTTGTACAGCTGAGTGTTCTCGACGACAGTATACTTTTTTATTACACTGTAGACTCTCGATTATCCGAGAGCGGATTAACCCGGAAGTGTACTATGGGAGAGATAATCATCATTTGTATGAAATATTGAATAACGTTAATGGGACTGTGCAAAATGAACCAATCCCGGCATTAAAAGAAGGCCTCATACGAATGCACCGACTGGAGTGGAGTGCATGTCACAATTCTGCGCTAATATACTTCAAAGCTCTTCTTGATTACGAAGAAAAAGTGGGATCTTTTCCCTGGTGGCTACCGCTCATAATTCCCAACAGGATTGCTACTCAAGGCCTGCTCGGTTCACTCGCTATGATGAGAATAATGTACGTGCTAGCACAGTTATTGTAAAAATTCAGTTGTCGTTTAGGTTACAAGATTTGCTTCTGAAGGTTTAAATTAAAAGTGCAGAGAATAATATAAATTTGCCTTGGGAGAACATTTTCTTTATATTGTAGGCATTTAGAAGACCAATTCATCATTTCAATTAAAATAACAAAGAAAATTTTGAAAGTACAAAAAAGCAACAAAAGATTTTCATAACTTATAGAGAGGATATTGAAAATAAACTATTTACATTTATTAATAAAGAAGACTTTTCTCTACAACATTACTTCTTTGATCATCCACAAACGTAAAAGCAAACTGAACGTCATGAAACAAATTACTCCACCTTCTTTCTGAACGGTTATAAAAACTTTCTTCAATTTATTCATTTGGACGTTGAATCTATTTTCTGTCATTCGAGAAAATTTCATAGCTAGGTTGAGATTCATGTTTAAGACATCGAAGAGAAGGCTCAATCTAAATCATAATTATTTGTTTTCGTTTGGAAAGTGAAACAACGTCTTCAATATAGAGTTTGATGATACATATAGCTAAAGAACATATTTTTAGTCAGCCGCACAAGAGGAACGTTTATATTGATACAAAGACGATTGTAACTACGGTTAAAAATGAATCATGAGAAATCTACACAGCAGCATTCGATGAAAGGTTACTAAATAGATGTTATTGAAACACGAAATTACTGATTTATTTTGAGCAGTAATAAATTAAATAAGAGATACCTTCTTAAATATTATACAAATTCTTTCAACTTAGTATTATGTTGGCCATTACTACAAACTTTTTGAAAAATGACTTAATATAGTATAAGAGAAAATAGTTTCTTCAGTCAAATAACCAACTATATTCAAGTTATCAGGATCATTATGACATAAGATCACAAGACTATTTTAAAATATTTGGCATAATCACTATGAATTATCTGGCAAAATTTTATTAACGCTACAATACTCCTAAACTTTTTATTGAGGAAAAGTCTACACTTTTAATTAAGACTTAAAATGATAACTATTTCATTTTTGTTATTTTCCAGTCCTGAAGAAACAGCAGCCAATATTGACAAAGTACCTGAAAGGACAATCAAAATTCTTTTGGAATCTATTTATATAACAAGAAATTTTTAATTACAAACCTTACTCAATTGTCAGACATTATAATTATGATTTCAATATTTATCTCAGACGATTTGCAACTAATGACCAATAATTAAAACTCCAAGTAATTTACAATTTATTTCACTTTTTGTGTCAAGTTGCGTAAATTAAAATAGATAAAAAATCTTCATATTTTTAATAAAGTATTTGCTAATAAGCTTATCAGATTAGATTCCTTTATTTCTTTATACAAACGAGTATAAAATATTTAATTTTTATCTGAAAAATATCTGCATTATAAGTAAATATCTTTAAAAAATTAGAAGATTCTTCTTAAAATTGAATTTAAATTTGTGGAAACATATTACATAAGGTAACATTATTGTATTACATGCATGCAGTAGCAGTTTGTGATAATAGATTCGTTTAACTTTAACCAGACTACAGAGATTCATAATCAGTTCTTTGTTTCTACCCTTTTTTCATCTTAGAAAGCTTTACGTGGGATATAATGACTTATACTTAATCCTTAATTGAAAATTACTTTTTAATTATATGCACATATAACAACTACTTTCATATTGTAAAATTCCAACTAGCAAACCAGCTCTTCAATATAAATTAATCTAAAAATGTTAGAATACTTTATCCTAAGTTTTGCAATATAGTTATGAAAGTATAATTACCTATATAATTTATAATATACAGTGATATTTTTATAAACATAAAATATAAATGAAATTTTAACATTGCGGATAGAAGAATTATAGCTATGAAATTATCATTAGAATTAATAATACATATTTTGACTCTAAAAGTCAAAGAAATATTGACATCTTTTGAGATTACTTTTATTGAGGAACAAAATATAGGACTCCAAAAAGTTTTAAGAGACAGCGTATAGTGCGTCCCGAGAAATATTCCGTATTATGGGTAGTTTTAAGGTCTACGGGAATTGCATGAAACAAACAAAACTTCATAATTTTATTTATGAATGTGAAAATCAGATTTAAAAAACTTTTCGTCAATGTAAATCTCCTTTGATACAAATATGGAAACACGAAATTTAAATAAATTTGCCCTTAATCTTGAGAGATATGGCGGCGACGTAGGGTTTCCATTTAAAAAGTTGGAAATTATATTTGCTTATCAAACTCCGAAGTCCAACTTATGGTAATCCTTATGCATGTGCATAAAAGTATTTAAAAAATTCTACCACTATTTTAAAACAAAAATATTCTTTATAAAATTTTAATTTTGAAACTTACATCATCCTGTTTGGTTTCGACAGTTCTTTAAATTAAAGCTTGAATTTTTATATTCTGGCTGGTAATCGAAAAGGCGGAAAGACTAAATTTATATTACGAGTAAGGCTGTATGTGAGCCAACTCACTGAGGAATTAAGTAGTGCGGGATAAGTCTCCGCTAGACTTCGTCATTAACCAAATGCAGATTTTAATCACTTCGTTTGCATTTAATCAATTTGTGCGTCTTGCTCACAAAACAAAAAGGAAAAGTTTTTTGATGGATTGATTACTTTCGTTTTCCTAATACATATGAATAGAATTTGCACAAATAATTCTATTCTAAAAATTCTTAACTGATCACTGGATTTTTTTTACTTAAACTAAATTTCATAGTAAGGTTTAAATTTTCGTAAGATTCTTTGTGATTTAGAGCATATTTAGCAGTGATATTAGCTTCATGCTAAGATTTCTCTACTAATTCTTTTGAATGGATTACGGTTTCATTTTTAAATCTTGTTTCCCCTTCAGTAGCAGCATTTTTTCTCTGGGATATAAGTCATAGTTTTGTCGGCGACATTGCCGGGATCATTCGAACTTATCAAACATATATAAATTTTTTATTCAAACAAATAAAGATAAATGTCTTTATATGCCTAATGATAAAGAAAGAGGTTCCCAAGTAGAGTAATTTTCATCATACGGAAAAAATAATATGCAACATTCTTCAAGATTAAAGAAAACAAAAGTTGGGTACTACATGGTCATTTCATGACCACAATGAAAGTAGAAAACCGTATATATAGTAAAAATACAAAAAGAAATTAAAATAGTGGTAAAGTAACATTATTAATATCTCCGTTGAAATGTCTAGCTACGTTTGCATTACCGCGCATCTCAAAAACTAATAAGTTTTCCAACACCGAAATGCAGAGCAGTTCCACAACAGAATTTAAAAATATGATTCTTCGCAAAAAACTCTGTTAAATTTTATATCTTGGCTTGTTTTGAGCGTCCTCACAAGAACGATTAAATGCTGATATGTTGCTTCTTTGGCTAATCGATCGGTTTGGGTTCGATCGAAAACGCCTACTGGTACAGGTATTAAAAACGCTTTTATCATGTCGACTTAACTAGTTGGTCTAAAATTGTTATATTCAGAGTTCAGTCAATGTTTGTTCAAAAATAATAACCTATAAATTTTGTCCCAATTTAAAGTAATTACTTTTGAACTCTAATTTCATAATTTATTCTACTAGCAAAATGTAGTTATCAGCAAAAATCGCTCTCTCTTTGACTTCAAATCATAATCTCAACTCAAAAGATTAATGAAATCAAGAAAATAATCTAAAATGAATCGTATAGGAATCGAATCGCACGATGTATTAGCGAAATCTATCTTCTCCTCTCATAGTCGACTGGCCTAGTGGTATAGACGTTAGGCTACGAGCGGTAGGTCGCGAGTTCTATCTCGGGTTGTGTTCGTACTCTGTTTTTCCAATAATTTGCAATGAGTTTGACGCGGCAAGCTTGCTGCAAATTCTTCCCATGGTGACTTCGAAGCTTGCGTTAACTTGCTGCAAACTTGTTTCACACTTGCATCCTTGTCATGTCAAATTTGCTGTAAGCTTGCAGATTTGCAGTGCAAGTCTGCTGCAAACAAAAATTGCTATCTGGGAAGGTGCTCTACAATATTCATACAACATTTTTACGATGTTGTGCGGCAATCAGAGTATCGTTGCAACTTCGAGGAGATATCGTAAATTATCCTGGGCTGATAAGGAAACATATTAATCTCTTCCATAATCATTGATTTACATTTTTATAATAAGATAACGGATAATCATTCTTATCTTTGTTGAAAAAAGCAATTGGTCTTGTTGGAAAACAGAGAAACAACAGAGTACGCATAAAGACGAGAGAGTCCATTTTTCTTCTAATAAGATGCATTTAATTGAGTTGGTTTTATTATCTTGATAAACATTGAAAGAAACATAACTAAATTATTATTACATACAAAAACATTATGTTCTAGTAGCAACATGATGAGCACAAGTGATTACATGGTCGAATCGACTGCATATCCATTTCACCTCGATCCACAGAGAAACCGCATCTCGATCCACATCGATCCACAGAGAATCCGCATCTCGATCCACATTGATCCACAGAGAATCCGCAGGCCTTTTATATACACCAACATCATACAGAAAATGACTCATGGAAATGTCCACCTTGCTGCACAGGAATACTCAGAGATTTCATTTCCCTTACGGCACGACCGATTATCTCCAACATACGGCCCCACTGTCGTGTAAGTGGTATTAAATACAATCTTCCAGTGTTCGAATGTGTAACCATTCGAGAATTGCAACATTAGATTTACTGAAAAACTAATATCGGGTCTTGTCCTATCAGCCAAAAAAGATAAACAACCAATGAAGGACCTGTATGGAAATTTCATC
This sequence comes from Araneus ventricosus, assembly GCA_013235015.1. Taxonomy (NCBI): domain Eukaryota; kingdom Metazoa; phylum Arthropoda; class Arachnida; order Araneae; family Araneidae; genus Araneus; species Araneus ventricosus. Next base: position 62,988 of record BGPR01004136.1, on the reverse strand, counting down.
ATCAATTCATTTTCCACAATATCCTTTTCCTCAATTTTTTCAGGAAATTTGCTGCCAAGCTTAATCGGAAGATTAAAGTACGATTTCGGTAGTTCTTTATATTTTATCATCAACTTCTCTATATACATTTTTTGATGCATAAATAAATCTTTATTCATCTCAAAATTTACTCCTAACAAATATTTTACCGGACCAAGCTCGGTTAAATCCAATTTGCTTTTAATTAGGGCAATAGTTTTATTTATACAATTTAACGTTTTACCAAAAACTATAATGTCATCTACATAAATTACTAATATAACATCTTTATTTTTATACCAAAAATTAGACCATAATAATTTATCAAACTTTAAGTTTTTCAAAGTGTGATCCAATTCACAGTTCCAGCTTCGTCCGCTTTGGTGTAAGCCATATAACTCTTTATGAAGCAAGTACACTTTGCTTTCTGCATCTTTTACAATAAAACCTGGTGGCTGTTTGAGATACACTTTCTCATTCAACTTACCATACAAATATGCAGACTTTACATCAAGTTGTACATGATTCCATCCTAACAATGATACTAAAAATATAAACATTAATTTTACAATAGAAAAATTTACAACCGGAGAAAATGTTTCTCCATAATCAATACCAGCTTTTTGTTTGAAACCTAACGCAACTAACCTAGCTTTGTCTTTCTTTGGTTTATTTTCTTCATCATGTTTAATATTATAAACCTATTTACTTCCAATTATAGTTTTATTAGCAGGTGGATCTACTAATTCCCAAACCTTTCGAGTTTTCATCATATTAAGCTCTTCCCTCATGGCAAAATCCCATTTTTCTTTATCCTTACTTCTCTGAGTATCCTCAAATGTTTTTGGCAATTCAGAATTATAACATTCATATTCTAATGTTTCGTAAATCTCATACTAGTTAGAAACTTCACTTCTTGAATCATTTTCTGAATTTTTATTCTTATCGGAATATTCAGTCGTTGCCTTAAAATTAAATTTTTCCGGTTCAAAAGTCATTTTATTTTCCTTACAATATTTCCTAACTTCATTTAAAGATTTAAGTTTAGTTTTACTAGACGGAGGACAATAATATACATACATTTGTTTACTTCTAGTCTTAGTATATTCTTTTCTTGTCCAGTCTTCTATGTCAAGAGGATTTAATTTGTCTAACAGTTTAGTACGATTTGAATCATCTAGATCTTCAAATTCATTTACCGAGTTTAAGTTAAATTTAGCATACTCGTATTGTTTATTTTTACCAAACAAACTTCTTACTCCGTTTTTACTTTCATCAATATACACATGTATAGTCTCAATCACTTTATTTTCATTTGGAAGAAATACCCGGTAACCCTTGGTTCGTAATGAGTAACATACTAAGATACCAAGTTTGGCTCTAGTTTGCAATTTATTTCGTTTTATTTTTGGAATATGCACGTAAGCTAAAGATCCAAATATTCTAAAATGTCTTACCGACGGTTTGAACCCAGACCATATTTCACTTGGAGTTAGAGGGCTTGTTAGTTTATGCTCGCATCTATTTTTAGCATGAACAAAGATTAAAAGAGTTTCAGCCCAAAATTTTGGCTGCAAACCGCTGTCGTGGAGCATAGCTCGTACTCCATCCATTGCCGTTCGATTAAATTTTTCGGCAATCCCATTTTGTTCGGGTGTATATAAAGTAGTCCTTTCCATTTTAATCCCTAATTTAGTTAAGAAGTTTTCAAATCCTTTGTGGCAAAATTCAAGACCATTGTCCGATCTCATACACTTAATCTTAGAATTTAATCCTCTTTCTACTTTAGCTAAATACTTTTTTAAACAATCAAAAACTTGATCTTTACTTTTTATTATATAGACATCTACCTTTCTTGAGTAATCATCAATAATAGACAAAAACTATTGATTTCCACCTATCGAAGTTACTGGTGCAGGTCCCCATAAATCACAATGAACTCTATCTAAGCACCTTTGAGTAGTTCTGCGATACGTATAATTTTTCTTTAAAGATGATCTAGTAGATTTAGCTATCTTACAATTAACACAATTTTCAACTTTAGACTTACTTAAATGTTCAATACCTTTTACAGAATTATTCTTACTCATACTTTGGATTAAAGGAATATTTACGTGACAAAATCTTCTATGTACAAAATCTAACTTCAAATTTGATATTAATGCAACTTCCTTAAATTTAGCTTCATATTCAGTTGGATAGCCATACACAATATACAGTTTATCTACTCTATTTACAGAAAACATATATTCTTTACGTAAATTGTGTATAATCATTTTATCACGACCCCATTCAATATAATTACCAACAATATCAATTTGGGCACCACATATCAGATTTCGTCTCATTTTGGGTACATACAATGCATTTTTTAAATTTATTTCTACTTTACCTTTAAAGTCCAAGATTGTAAATTTAATGTCTCCAATACCCACGGCTTTTGCAGAAGAGTCTCTCTCCCCCACCAGAACTTCAGTTGGGTAAATTTGCTTCAGATTCGAGAACCAGTCCTTTTGATTGCATATGTGAGTAGTAGCTGCCGAATCGATGAGGAACTCCGCTGGTCTTTCTCTGGTGACCGTTGTCTCCACGTTTGATGATTCGAGTCCCTTCATTTCAGCTAGTCGATTTGGACCTCGATTTTCTGTACAAAAGGATTTGTCCTGCGATTCTTTTTTCTTGAAACATCCATCTTCTGAGTGACTTTTTCTTTTACAGTATTTGCAGAAACTTGAGCTTGATTTCCTATTTCTTCTTACACCAGGGTCCATCACGGTTCCACTGCCATAGGATTTCGTCGCTGTGTTCTTCTGCTTCTGACGATTTTCCTCAGGGTTCCTTCCTCCTGCTGCATAGGCGTCAGTTACTGATTGGACTCTATTTTCGTCTTTAAGTTTTAGCTGCATTCTCCCGGATTCTGTTATTAGTTTCTTCGTAATATTATCCACCGTAAATTCTTCATCTTTTATTCTATATAGGATCTGGACCAAATTGTCGTATTCTGGAGGTAGAAAACGTATTAGTTGAAAGCATACAAGAATGTCAGGCATCTTGAATCCCGCTTCTTTTATCTGTTGGTTCTTCTCCACGAATTTCTTGCTGTAGATTCCAATAGTTTCTTCGTTAACGTCGAATCGTTACGCTTCGTTAACGCTGAAGAAATCATCTACTAAACTTGCAAGACGGGCTCTTGAACTTGGTTCGAAATTTGCTTTTAGAGTATCCCAAGCCGTTTTTCCATCTTCAGTATCAGCAATGAGGGATTAATATTTCCGTTCAACTCCCATGTATATCGTCATATAGGACCTTTGCTTTCTAAGTTCATACGCCAGCTGTTCTCGATCGGATGCTCCTTCAGAGCAAGGTTTCTCAGTTCCAAGAATAAATTGCCAGCATCCCTTTTCCATCAACAATACCTTCATGTCTGTTTTCCAGCTTCCATAGTTGAAGTCGCTAAGCTTCGGAAAGGCGAAAATTGAAGTTTCGGCAGATTCAGACATGCTGTAGATGAAGGGTTTTTTTTCTTTCTCACAGTCCAGGAAATTTATATGTGCAACGCTGGAGGTTAATGGCCCATAACCAATTTCTCTGTTGGAAAACAGAGAAACAACAGAGTACGCATAAAGACGAGAGAGTCCATTTTTCTTCTAATAAGATGCATTTAATTGAGTTTGTTTTATTATCTTGATAAACATTGAAAGAAACATAACTAAATTATTATTACATACAAAAACATTATGTTCTAGTAGCAACATGATGAGCACAAGTGATTACATGGTCGAATCGACTACATATCCATTTCACCTCGATCCACAGAGAATCCGCAGGCCTTTTATATACGCCAACATCATACAGAAAATGACGTCATGGAAATGTCCCCCTTGCGGCACAGGAATACTCAGAGATTTCATTTCCCTTACGGCACTACCGATTATCTCCAACAGGTCTCAATTTAGTTATTGCAAATGATTCTTAATGTGTCAGTTAACTTTTATCCAGCAACTTCGAAGTCTAATCTTCATGATGTTTTGAAAGGTAGGTATGTTTGAGACGTATGCTTGCTTAAAGCCACTTTGACTCTAATTGAGAATAAAAAATTTGAGAAGTAATTCTCGAATCGAGGACTAGACATGAGAGTCGGTCTCACCGCCCACTCTAACGACTCTAAGGGAGGGAGAGAAGAACGCAGGCGAACAAAAATAGTTACTTATTTAGATGTATTGCTTTAATGTAAATATTGCTATACATTCATCAATGAAATTATAAATTACATAGTTCCAGACCAATCTCATTCCCAAAAAGTAGGATAATGAAAACATTAAAATGAACCTTAACGATTTTATCTCTATTTAAGTTTTGTTTTCTTCGTAAAATATTATTAGTGCTTTATGTTTATATAATTAAGAAGCTTCAATATCATAATAAAACTTTTTTCTTATTTTTAGTTCATGTTTAAAATTTTCTATTTTTATTTTTTATTTATTTTTTGCATTAATGATAATCTGCGATTGGTGGATATATCTTTTCATTTAATTCTTTGCATTTTCCGCAACTTTGAATTCTGCATATTGTCGATGCAAATACAAACTATCGCATGTGCTACAGAATTCGATAATTAATTCAATAGATGGCAGTTGTATTGATGATAAGAAACAGATTTTACCAAACTTTCATCACATGAAACATCAAATGCCTGACAGACATATTTGTTAATATTCTGCCAATAGATGGCGCTACTCATTCTATTCGGAGACTTTCCTTATAACGAGACAAAAAGGATGAATATCATCCACCAGATTCTTACTTATTATCGTTGTCTGCTATTATTTTTAACTCCTCCATAATTTTAATTCCCTTTATTAGTATTTTTATTTATTTCCCCCTGATAAAGATGAATCTAAGTAAGGAACCTGTCGATCCAAGAGAATTTTAATTTTCAACACACGGCGTGGTGAAGAATTAACGTGTCCTTAAAGCTGGAGTAAAAATAAAATAATGCAGAATTTTAGAAAACTTAAAAGGAAATTCACTTTCTTTAGCAAATTTTAATGAAATCTTTAAAGCAGAGATAATTTTTGCCATTTTACTTAGAAATTTTAAGAACTCGAAGAATGAAGCGTTGTGAGAATTTTTAACATCCCAAGTGGACTCGCAATCCATATTTTAACCCATTAAGTGGAGTATTAAAATATTTTTGGAATTGAGATGAATTATTAGGAAAAGATATTCATATAACCTATTAAATTATATTCATCTCGTTTGTTATTTGATTTGAATAATTAATAATTTATTATTAAATGTGGAACTCCCTTTTGCTTTGAGAGAAGTAATTGAAACATTTAAGTTCATGTTTCAAAACATTTGGCGAGAACTTACACCAACCTTCTTTTCAGAGTTAGATATTAGCACATTCATAATTAAAATAACAATAATAATAATTAATACATATAAATATTAAAACCAAATTATGTGATCAAAGCGTTTATTTTTTCATTTATTTATTTTCGTTTTCTAAAGTCATTAAGAAATAACCCTATTAGCACAAGATATTACAGGATATTTCTACAATATTTTTCGATATTCTAAATCCCGCAATACATTGTAGCAATATTGTAGAGCACCTTGTGCGGATAGGGAGTAAAGGCCTAATGATAAGCACCCGGGTCCGATGGACCTTGGACTGGTAGGCTTGAGGTTCGAGACTGGATACCACTGAAGATCCGTCGTTTATTGGGCCCCCTGCACGATCAATCATACATAGGTGGCACTGATGTGGTGGGGTAGTTTGAAGAGGGTGCACCAAGGACGTTGATATAACTGAAAGGGATAAAGAACTGTTAATAGGGATCACCTGTAAGCAGAAGTAGGAAACTATCTTATCATGAATATTTAAAAATTGATGGATTTGGGGGCAAGTATGCATCTCACACGACTTTGGATTTTAAAATGTGTTACTGATTTTATGTTTCATGAATGGACAAAAGTATAAAACATTACGGAATTTCAAATGCTTAACTAAATTATATTTATACATACATAATTCATTTCTAGTTACGTAGTTTAATAAAACGATTTATTTGTCTGAATACAATTAAAAAATTATCATCGGAAACATTAAATATTTTGCAGGCATTTTAATTTATTTTTCTAAAAATTGTTAATTGTAATAGCTTAAAAAGAATTAATTACCTTTATTTTCAAAAAAAAATCATAATTGTAACTTGTTTTATTAACAAGTTAAAGTTAGGATTTAAAATGAAAACTATTTACATGTTTTGGTCAAATTACGAGGATTGTAAGAGACGAATGTACTTCGTCTGCTGAAGAGTGAAGTGTACCCTAGATAGCTGTTCCCTGCAGCTCTGCTATCAATCGACATTACTAATCATATTTACATTTAGAAATTAAACGGTTGAAAATTTTATAAATCCTAGAAATTAAAATCTTTGTTCGAACACTTGATACCTTCTCTGAATAATGAAAAAAATAAATACATTTTATTTTCATTTATTTATCCTTAGAGGACAAAATGTTTCTTCAAAAATTTTTTAGGAATATTTCCTTCAGAAAATCCGCTATTTTTTATATTTTAATTTTTAAATATAATTTCTTTTTCAAATTATCACTCAGCGTTCTTGTTATTTAATACAATCTATTAGGATTTACAAACCACAGTATTTGAGATTTTTCGGTCTAATTGCAACGGACTATAAGGGACAAGTTTAATTCATTTGCCTAAGAGTCAAGTGTACAACAGAAAGCTAGCCATTGCATAATTGATCACAACCGACAATGAATTGCTTTGAAATGGTCATTTTCATGTATACCATGTTGTTTCAAAATATACTATTCGTTGTTGCATACAATTACATATTTAATATGTTTCGAAAATCATGGAGAAGCAAGATGTACACATTCAAGTGTTGCTTACATCGCGTTAATAGAGCTTAAAGTGTCAGATGATTTCGAATTGATCTTCTAAATATCTTGTAGGATCTTTCCTAACCCTCTCAACTGTAATTGGATGCCTTTCGTGCATTGAAAGAGCTCAATTTTAAACTTAAATACTAAAACAAAAAGAATCAGTGACATTATAATTCAATACAAAATTTACTTGGAATACATTAAGAGTTTGGTTGCCCTTTAGGTTCTCAACTGAATTAAAATGACAACGCATTACCAAAATGGAATGCTTCATTTAATTAGATAATTGATAAGACAAGTCTGTTAAGGGGTTAACGAAATTTTCTAGCTGGAATTGATTTATTGATCTGATTACAGAATTATAGTTTACAAATGGTGCATATGATTTAGAATAATGTTCGGTATTGTCAGATTCAACTATTTCAAAATAAATATAAATGATAATAAATTAAAATAAAACTGATTTTCTGACTCTCCAATAAGAATATTATGCTTATATGATAAATTTTGAAATTCGCTCAGTTTCTTTTCTTAAACTGTCAGCTGCCATGTTACAAAATGTTGCTTTGCAATAAAAGAATTTTCATTGTATGAATATTCGTCAATTGAAAAGAGCGCAATTTTTCTAGAGTTAACGCCAAAACGAGATTGTTTGAAACACTGACAATTTGCATACGGAATAATCCAGTATGCATTGCTTGAAAAGACTTCGCTTAGAATCATTCGCAATTATTTTCAGCAGAAAGTTTGCACATTAAAGGACATAGGAAAGAATAAATATTTGGTTAGGAATGGAAATATTAATTAAAGCCCTACCACCATTTTAGTTCCACATTTTTCAATATAAAATTTCCTACCATCAAAATTCTAAGACAGTATCTAATTTCGATTCAATTTTTTTATTATAGTCTGGACTTAATGTCCGGGCAGGTAAACCAAAGTCAGAATTGATGTTGTATCATTTGAAGGGACCAGTGGTTCATTTCCTTATGACATCTATTTGGAAACGGATAGATAGCTTCGGAATATGCAGGAACATGGAAGTCATCATCGCGATACTATGTTACTATCTTCGCATTTTTTATTTTTAAGCAGTTTCTGACATCGTTAACGTGGTGAGCTCTTTTTCAGAAAACGGAACATTTCGGCGTGGCGTCTCGAAACCATGATTAGTGACAAAGGAATTGCCACATACAAACGGAACGTGTAGTTGCATTAAATACGCAGCGATTTAAACACTGCCTTTGATAAGCGATTCTAGCGCCACTCCACAAGAAGCAAAGGAACTTACATCCAATAGGCTCATGATTTAGAGAAGAAATTATAACCGAGATTCTAACTAAAAATTTTAAAAATATAAACCTAAATTCTATGACTGTTCGTGACATCATAATGAATTCAGAAAACCCTTTCGAATATTTAAAGATCGAGCATATTATTCAAGATTCATCAGAATTAGAAACAACAAAGTATAATACTTTTTATTAAACTTTCATTAACTACATTTTATAAATGAAAATGTAGAAAATGATATTATGTTTTATTATTTAAATGTACCGCATAAGTTAATTGTTTTTCTAGAAATTTTTTTATTAAATAATTATGCATGTAAAAAATTTCTAATTGTTTTATTAAGCCGTATTTATTAGAAATACTTCCACTTATAAAGTTAAAAGCGGCGTAATTAAGCAAAAAAAAAAAAAATTAATACAACCAGGCGAATATTAATGACGAAGTGTACTGGGAGTGTGCTGCGCCCCGAAATGAAATTTAGATTTTTAAATTTTTATATACAGATAGAACATTTCATATAATGCCGATGCACAATCTGAGTTTAACCAGAAAAGTCATTAGTGGCAAAATACGATGAAGTGATTAGCGGCTTAAAATACATAGAAAGTAGTTGGGTACTGCTCACATGCTTACCGTACGTACTGAAGGAAGAAATTTAGGTTTCAGTTCTGTCCCGCGTCATAGGGAAATGCTGATAAAAACGTCAGCTAATTACTTTTCTGGCACTTCCGGAGGTCTGTGGACAGTTCCCAACTGTTAGCTATGTACTTCAAGCTGCATATCGTTTCTCCGGCTGTAAGCCACTCATGACTTGTCCGGTTAAAATCAGGGTTGCGCACCGCGCTAGATAGTCTTATAGATAAACACATATTTACATTCAAAGGTTTCAAAAAGAAATAGAATCATAAAAAAGAAGACATTTTCACAGAAAATTTTAGTTTCATTGACTTGGTTGAAGATAGCACTTTCCTTTTTCATCAATATCGATATATAGATGAAATATCTTTTCATTTTTATATCGATTACAACTAAATTGTCTTCTCTAGAAACTACTATGCAAACCCGAACCAGATTCGAACCACCCCTGCTTAACAGTTCCTGTCGTATTTATTGGATCTAGCTTTGCTTGTTTTCCACAATTTTTTTATGTTCCTCTAAACCGTAGAGATTTATTTACTCTCATCTGGAAAAATCACAGAATTTCAAAAGTGTGTGTCTTTCTCATGCTCTTCTTAAAAGTCAAATCTCTTCTTGCTATTAACCTTCATTATGTACGGATTCCTCCACAAAAACACTACTGGCTAAAAGTATTGGAAGATTGGTAAAATGAAAACATTTGGAGGTTATTTCAATACAATTGTTCACTATCAGTTATAAGGAATCATGGGACGTACAATCGTTGGAACTCACATTTTACAGTGAAGATTTTGTCGAAGGACATTAGGGGACAGTCTACAAATTGATGAACACGAAAATGATTTGGGATCATCCCGTTTCCCAGGAAGCTGAAAATGTTCTGTAACTTTCATCAATAATTTTGCTTCTTATGCGCATTGCTTGCATGTATTTTCATAAAAAATATTTGAATATACGGGAATATATAAAATTCTTTTTCTTAAAACATCCAACATTTTTAGCATGTTTTTTGCTTATAACATGTGGAGTTTTACTCCAAATTTTGCGAAACTCGCAGAATACTCGACAAAATGTTGAAGAAAATAGTATTAAAATTTGAAGATCATACCTTAACTATTTGAGGAAATATCAGTATTTGTTGTAAATACTTTTTAATTCAACGTGTGAAAAATATAACGTGAATTTTCTTCATAGCGTCGAAGCAAGGTATTTTTGACAGCTTATATAGAAAATTCCATTTAAATACCATTAATATTTAGAAAGTTGTAGGCATCTCAACCATGAAATGACAAAAAAAATTATGAGGTGTTTTCTTCAAATCAATAATTTTTAGACACGAACCTTCCTGTATTAATCGTTGGATTGCAATTTTAATTATGTATTTAATTTATAAGTTTAGATGGGTACTCAGGATATTCAAGTTCCATAAAATTAAATATTGCTGTTCGAAGTTTCAAGTTTAAAAATATTGATTTGTTGAAAACTCTCACATTTTTTCTCTTAGAGAACAACAGGTATCCTGCTGGTTACAATGCATAAATCTTTCTAAATCTTAATGGTATTCAACTGGAATTTTTGTATAAGCTGCCTTGGATATCTAGCTTTAAAGTTATGAAAGAAAATTTACTCTCTGTTTCGCGCAAGCGCAGTTAAAAAGCATGTACTACTCATATTTCTTCGAAAATTCAAAGTATTCTAGTAAAAAATTCTCTAACATATTTTCGAGTATTATGTATGTTTCGCAAAAATTAGCGTAAAACTCTGTGTTTTATAAGCAAGAAACATGCGAATAATTTGAGATATTCTAAAGAAACCTTTATATCCGAAACCATTTAATCGAATATTCATCATATGAAAATGGATGTCAAAAATGTGCATAAGGAATAAAATGATTGACGAATGTTTCAAAACATTTTCAGCTTCCTTTGAATCGAGATGAGACCAAATCATTTTGGTTTTCATCAATTTGTAAGTCTTTGCTCTTCTGTATGGCTTTATGTGCACACAGTTGAGATTTATATTCACTTGCAGCTTTTGGTTCTATACCAGTGATCCCCAATCTGTGGTACGTGTACCCCTGGGATACGCGAAGGTAATGGCTGGAACAAAAAAGGGATGAAAATAAAAATTAAAATGTTATAATTTTTTCCTCAACTTTGTTTGAAAATTAAATTTATGCTATTCGAAAGCCTATTGTGTAGCAGTGAAGGAAGAGTACTAAGCACACAGTGCCGAGGCAATAAAATACTTAATACAACTTATGAACATAGAACTTGTGCAAAGATATACTCGTATTATGTGTGTTTATTAAGATAAAATATCGTAGTAATCTTGACACGGTTACAGACGTGAGAAAATATCTGTCTTCATTTGAACATAATTTTATAAAACTCATCGCCATAAAACAAGCTCAAGGATCTTATTGAAATTGTCTTCCACTTGAATAGCTGATTATCACATTAGGTAAGATTACATCGTGAATTAATACGAAACATTTTTTATTTCTCTTTTCATCTGTTAAGGCGCGGAACTAATAATATTATAAAAGTGGAATAAAATGTTAAATCAAAAATAAATCACGGAAATGCTCGAACGCCGCTCTGGACCGTTATTATTCGAATGGAATCCATTGATTTTCCCGGAATTTTCACTTTCTTTAATTTGCATCGTTCCTAGTAAATGCGGCAGTCTAATTAATGTTAGATAGAAAGACATGTGTAAACCAGGTTGGGCTCGGTATACCAGTTTATAGGTAAATTTTTTCCTTTGCAATTAAAATTATCAAAATCAATACTTAGAATCATTTAAATTTATAAATCAATTTGAATACAAAATTGTTTATAAAAATATGCTCCATTTTGACACAATACAGTAAAAAAGAATCTGTTAAGTGGTTAAGTTAATCTGAGGGTTAACTTGAAGCGTAACTTCGTAAGAAACATAAAATAATTGGGAAGGTGGTTGGAAGCAGGGAGTACAGAAAATACAAGATTAATAAAGGCTACGAGAGGAAGCAAACGTGGAAGTCGCCGCTCTATGCTATCGAGAGCGGAACTGGCTTGAAATAATTTCGCTGTCACATGGCTTAGTCTTATAAGTTTCCTGGAAACATAATAATAGTCAAACTGGTCACACATTCAACCTGGAAGAATTATTTTCCATTTATTCATAAAACTGGATAAATACGAACGTACTTTAGGGAGGCGTTTAGCAACATTTAATTAAGCTGTTGTATTACGCGCATGCGTTTATCTACGCTTGTCTCTTCTAATTGAGCGCATAATAGCGAGCAGGGACAGTTCGCGAACAGTCTTGTGTGTCTGAGGAAATTTCTTCATCGCGAAAAGACTGATACAGAATCTCGGCAAATCGAACATTAGAATCTGAAATTTTGATAATTAACATATTTTACTGGAAAACTTTTTTATTTAAAAAATGAAAAATAAGAATTACGAATCATAAACTGCTTGATATTTATTCCTTTAAAAGAAACATTTGAAGTAGTCTTTAAGAATGATTACAACGCCTTACTCGGTAGAAAACTCGGATATCTTCTTTGTACCACCAACTTGTTTGAACACGTACCTTCTTAACTTCAGAACAAAGAATCGTCAGTTTGTTACCGTAGGCCGCCTTCACAGGTACGCTGAGTCAATACTATACTGTACGGTATATATAGAGTATTTTGACAAATTTCCAGGACAATCCGTATGCTCCGGTATCCGAACGAAGGTCCGTCCGAATTAGTCTGATGCCCGGTGTTTTATACATAGAAAAGCATTTGGACGTACTAATCTTCCCTTGTCAAAGCTTGAGGCTAGAAGTAGAGGTTAATCTTCGCCTTTTTTCAGAAATAAAAAAGAAATGATAAAGGCGAAGCCCCTAATTTAGAGAATTTGAACTTTACGTTTGAATTGAATAAGGTACTACCTATAGATACCCTACAACATTAGGTAGATTAAAAAAGCAAAACTTTAAAAAAAGAACCATTATGGAGATATTTTCTATTGTGAATAAACAATTAATTGCAATGAAATTATAAACTTCTGTAAAGAAATATTCTGACGGCAAGTCGAAAAGGAAATAGATTCCTTTTGCCTCGGGATATCAGGAAAATAACATTCATCCTAAAATTTCAAAGAGTTGGAGCAAAAAAAAGGATAAAATAATGTTAAAGATAATCCAACAGAAAAGGGCTTTTTCAACAACGTGTCACATGCAGAGTAAAAGAGAGTCTTAACTTAGGGGATAGGTCGCTTTTCAGCTATAACTTATAATTAACTCTAGCTATAAAATAACTTTCTTATTACTGAAGTTGTTCATCGTCACAAAGCTATAATCTGCCTGAGATCAGAAGTAGAAGTAATTAAAAAATGAAGTGACGTTAAAAAAAGAATTAATTTAAAGAAAGTTGAAAGCTTAAATCATTACACAAATGTGAACAAGATATTCAGAAACGGCAATAAATAGATAGATGAAATTTTGGGTCATTGGTCTGACACCAAACTCTTAAAAAAACGTGTATCGAATGTCAGTCTGCCCTAATCGGCCAAAAAAGAAGTCAAAACGTATACCTGGTTATCTTCAATGTACGATACCGTTGAACAGTGGGTTAAAAAGTGACATAAACGCAGCAATGTTTCTGACTCCAAGGCAGCCCCTAATATTTGTGCCTGGGGCTTTATTCTCCTTGACAACAGTCGCTACTTACTGTTTAGAAAGCAGGATAAAAACCATGTAGTTAGACTCCAAGGCTTGTTCGAGCCAAGCTATTCGACATAGAGAATGTCAAATTTTAAAAATATTCATTATTTAACGGAGTACGACATATCATTCTCTGAAAACCATAGTTCTTTACTTAATTTTTTCATCAATGATTTTTTATATAAAAAAGTCCTGCCACCCAATTTTACCACACTGGTCGCGAAAACCGGATACACGTGTTAACTTTAAGGAAATTAGGAAAATCCTTCGATTTTAGATTAAAAGTAGAAGATAATTTTTATTTTATGTAAAGATTTAAGAATATTAGTTACAAAATTCACAAGTAACGCAGTTAGAGTTCCTCCACGCCACTGCAGATTTCGTGCGTCATTCTAAGAATTAGAAAATACAGAATTAAAAAAGATAAATAATCAACATTTGCGTGTGCTTTTATTTTCTTCATAAAAAGAATAATCAATCTTGGCTCCAGCCACTTAGAGTCTCGGTTTTAACTGAGTGCAGATGTTATAAAAAAAGAAATATAAACGCATATTTATTGGAGTAAATCCTTATTGTTTGTTAGGTATAAATCTTAGCAAAACGTATAGTTAGCTGACTAAATTTTCATAATTTTAAACTGTAATGTTTATTAAGTAAGGATAATTTAAAAATAAACGAACTTTACAGAGTTGATGTCATTAAACAAATAAATCTCTTCAAAGCTGCAATGACATGAAGAGTAAATAACACGGCCTCTATGACTATCTTCTTTCTTCTTTACTAGTGAGTTTAATTCATAACCTGTCCATTAGAAAGTAGAAATACAACATCGAATCAACCGATCTGTCTTACCCACTCTACCTCCCCTCTTGTAATGTCACAACTTTGAAAATCGCAATGAAACAACGCATGTTTTACGCATTCCTGTCTTAGCATCAATGTGCAATAAGGTGTCTTTAAGTATTAAACTTATGATTCTATAACCCTCTCATAACTGACGAAAATCTTTGTAAAAAATATTTTACCACATTTCAAAAATGTAATGTTAGACTATAAATTCTAAAAAAACGGGTAGCCGTTTGAAACTCGTGAATATTTTTATTTTTTAAAATGTGATTCGATTTTTTTTTAATGAGTTAAATACATCCAAAGAAAATTTCCGTTGCTTTATCCGTATGTGTAGAAGCTGTATGATTCTCAACATACCGTGTTGGAACAGTTTGAAAAGACAAATGCTCCTTTTCTGGCCAACTTGATAAAAGATCACAGCGCCACTGACGTAGAGAATGAGATAGTCCAAAACCTCTTCTTTTCTTCTTGGAATGAAACGAGCCACAAATTCCTAACTCCATTTCTGTTCATGAATCGTACGTATTGTAACTGAATAGAATTCGAGTTTTGCGCCAATTAGTAACAGCTTTGGATAATGCTTGTTGATCTGGCAGATTTTCCTGAGAGAGGAAAACAAGACCCCTTAATATATTTGCTAAACAATATTTTAAACGAATAAAAAATTTACAAATCAATTTATGCAATATCTTTTGTTATCTTATTATTGTGACATTTTTAAGACTATTAACAATTTTGTTATTCTATTAAAACTCATATTATTCACAATGAAGGCCTTGATCAAAAGTTGGGTCTAGTAAAACTTCACTTGTTCGGCCTTGAAAACAAATTTTGGACAACAAACTAATTTATTGTAGTTTACAAGTGCGTTACATATATTAAATTAGGTATAGTAAGGACTAAATCTATCAGTGAAAGAAAATCAATTAAGAATTGAATGAAATGAATGAAAAGTAATTAATTCCATTTTAGAATCAAATATTTCAATCTACACAAAAAATGGTTAATTAAACAAATAATAAAACATAATTGCTTCCCTAAACTAAGTTTGGTATGGCATTTACTGAAATAAATTTTCTAATATGTGATTTTAGTTTCATTTTCTGAAGCAAGTTTTATAGCGAATTGCTCGATATTACTGCTCAAGTAATTTATATATGTATATATATATATATCAACAATTTCAAATAAAGGGTGGTTTTGGGGTTCGTAGGGTCATAATCGATGAAGACTCATAGAAATTTGCCGGTAATTCGTGTCATGAGAATCCATATTGTAATAGGTTGAGTCTCTATAAGGAATCTACCTACCTAAAAGGAAAGCTTTGTCACAAAATGTGTTTAAAAATAATTTTTTCAAAATTGATTATAAAGGAGAAAAAAAATCTTACAGAAATGGAACAGGTGTCACTGAAAAGCTAATTTTAAATTAAGAGGGTAAAAATAGTGACTGTGCGATGATATGTCATAAAGTTAAGGGTGAAAACGTTAAATCTTCAACTCCTCTTCCCTTCTTAGTTGGAGCTAGCAACCTTTAATTTGTAAGTTAATCCTTCTAGGGTGCTAAAGAAAAAATGTGTGAAAAATCCGTTCTAATAAGTCCAGATGTGGAATGTATAAGTTTCCAAACTAACATACATTGAATTTTATATTACATAGATTAAATCTCAAATCATCTGAAATCAGTATTACTGTTTCTACTTAAAAGAAAGGAATTTTAATTTTGGGGATAGACGATTTATTAATGCGAACAATGCAGATAGTATAGGAACTGATTATGGTATTCTGGCAACATTCCATTGTACACTCATGCAAAAGTAACATTTGAAAGTTCAGATTTCTAAATATATTTTGAAAGTTTTACGGCGCCATATACATATAGACATATTAACTGAATTCAAAATTTTAAATAATACTACTTATTTATTACTAAGCATTAAGGTCAAATCCATTTTCAAAACTGCATGAAAATTTATGAAATAGTATCAAATTTCAAGAAATTAGGTATATTCTTTTCCATTGTTAGTAATGTTTTCTAATTTTAAAACAAAGCAATTGATCTTTATTCACATCTTGAGAAATAATAAATGCACTAAGATGGTTTTTTCGTTAAAATATGTAGCTGTCTATCCTTAATAAATGTACAGTAAGGCGAGGTAAGGGTATCTCATTTTATCACGTCACAAATTTCTTCCAATTTGAACTTTTTCGGTAGTTGTAATTTTAATCTTATATTATTCTAATACATTAGTGTATGTGTCAAATAGATGTAGTTTGGATATTGGTATAGAAAACTTCTTGAAACTAATCATTTGTTTAATCTTTAAAATATTAAAATAAAAAAAGAGGAAAATTTTTATTCGTATCTGGGATGTTTCATCGTTAATGTACAATATTCAAATGACGGTTTAATGGTTTAAAAAACACTTTATGAGAGAGAAATTCTTATGGTGCTAGTGAGGGAGAAACTGAACTTTATCTCAGACGCAGAATGAGAGTGTCCCTGATACTTTTAACTGATTTGCAAATGAGGCAGTTATTTAGATTTATATATAATCCATTTTAAGTATCTCGAGTTGCGTGCATTCACAAAAGTATATGTGTGAACGCAGATAATATAGCTTATGATAAATTCGTTATATAAATGAATATTGTATAAACTCTAAAATTAACATATGAAATTAATGCCAGAAACCATGGCAAGTGCAACTTGCTACGTATGTTAGCAAAACTTTGTTGAAGAAAAATTGAACTTCTAATGAAATTTTTACAAGAATATTTCAAGCTAAGTTAAACAGAAAATTCATTCTAAGTTAACCTGCTACATAAAAAGGAAAATTTAAATTTCTCGCTCAAAGACGAATTTTCATCACTACAACTTTATAACGTTCTAGTCATTAAATCTAAAATTAACATATTATATTAAATTAATTCGGAGGTTGAGAAATACGATATTGCGCCAACTTATGAAAACAGGACGATTATAAAAATGTGGCCAAACTTCAAGGGTAGGTCAGGCACATGATAAGCATCCAAAATCACATAGGAAGATGGGTACGCAAACGCCGTCTGGGATCTGCAGACGGCGTTAAAAATATTATATGTATGGCCAAAATGCCGGCATCTTTCTGAATCTTAATAGTATTTAACAGAAATTTTTATGTGAGTTTATTTATATATCTGTCTTTGAAGTTGAAAAAAGAATTCTGCTACATGTGGCACATGCGCAAAAAAATTATTTAAAACAATTGCTCATATTTTCACTAATATTTTAGATATTTACTTCAAATTTAAAAAACCTCTTCTTATACATATTAGTAACATTTCGGATTTAGCAACACAAACAGTCAGCAAATCACTAATAATGACAGTAACAGCACTTTCAATAGCGCTCAGCACACCGGGTTTCTAGCTCGAACTGCAGGCGAAACTCCTAAGTCATCACCTTCTTTCATTTGCCTCTTTTCTATACCCTTGCTAGACTGGTCGTGATGTCACATGGAATTATCGAGTTTATTCTGAATATCTTCTTTCCTAATAGAGATATCGAGAAAATTATCAAATTTCGGGAATTTCCGATTTGTAGACAAAATTGTCGGCAAGGTCAGGGATTCCGGACCGGGTCGTCGACGGCATTCCATACGTACATCTGTAAAACTCTCTTCCCAATTATAAGACTATCAAGGCAGGAAAAGGACTTTGCATTTTTTAAACAATATTTTACGATATCTCCACTATCCGGTTCGGTTCTCGAAGGACCTGTTACTGTCTCAAAACTAAGACAAAAAGGTCATATTTTGTAAATTGATTATTGAACCTATTTTTCACCAAATTACCATTACAAAAGGTTTTCTTTCATCAAATTGAATAGTACTAGCAACACACTATATTAATACATTACTGAAACTAATCACACTTTAAACAGATAATACTTCGATTTGGTATGCTCCCATTTTTTTATATACAACATGTAAAATAAGTCCTTCTGTAACAACTTTGTAAAGCACACCTGGATTACGGATTTTGCTAAATTCATTGGCGAAACCAAGAATTTGCCAAGGGTCAGGGTGAGGTTTGTATCGTCGTGACGTATCCAAATTTAACTGAAGTGAACGAAGGTAATAAAATACAGTAAACCACCGCTTATACTTTTTCATTTATACATAGTTTTATCACAGACTCGATTCATTCGTACTCATTCGAATTGATTGATTTGATTTTAAATCCTATCATTTATATATCGTTTTAATTCAGTCCTTGAAAGACGTACAAACGATGCTTTACTGTACTGAAATTCTCATAAAATGGTACTCAATTACAATGTCTTATTTTCAGTAATATTCTATAATGGAAATCAAGAAAATTGGTAAAGCATTACACAAAAATTCCAAAGTTACCGAATATCAAACCTCATGCCTTATGTTAATCAAAACACTTTACCTTTACAGACGTTACCACCTCACAATAAGAATCACAAAGGAACCTACAATAATTTGGATAATTTAATAAAAACCCAATGAAATAACTAGCCAAAAAATGCTTTCCACCGCGTTAAAGCGACAAGTACGAGTGGAATGACTACACAGCCCGGATAATTTTAGAGCCTGTTAAGCAAGAAACAAATGTTGCCACTTTTAAAAGGGATTAAGCCCCCATCCTGGATTCACCACTGTCTAAACTTCATTATATTCCAATGAATAGAAACTTAACAATCAAATTTTTTCTGATTTTTTATTAATATTTGGAAAACAATGTATATGTGTAAACAAAAAGCGCTGTATTATTTTTCAATTTGTTTATTATGAAAAATGGCTTCGAATAATAATAAGTAAATAATAGTGATAGCAATCCACTGTTATGATTTAAACTGATTTCAGGGACAAAATAGAAGGTTAACAGTTTCCTAATAGATCAAATTTTAAAAATGTGCTTTTATTAATTTCGATCATATCCAATACACTGTATCTCTCTAAATATTACTATTGAAAGCTTTTCTCCGTCTCTTCCCAGATAGCAATTTTAGTTTGCAGCAGACTTGCACTGCAAGTCTGCAAGCTTTCTGCAAATTTGTCACAATAAGTGTGCACGTGTGAAACAAGCTTGCAGCAAGTTAACGCAAGCCTCGAAGTCACCACAGGACGAACTTGCAGCAAGCTTGCATTGCAAACTACAGCAAAAACAGAGTACGAACACAACCCAGGATAGAACTCGCGACCTACCGGTTCGGAAGCTGACGCGGTAACCACTGGGCCAGTTAAACTCTGAGAGGAGAAGATAGACTTCGCTAATACATCGTTCCATTCGATTCTTATACGATTTATTTTAAACTATTCTCTTGATTTCACTAATTTTTGAATTGAGAATGTGATTTGAAGTCAAAGATAGAGCGATTTTCGCTAATAACTACGCTTTGCTAGTTGAATAAATTATGAAATTAGGGTTCAAAAGTAATTACTTTAAAATGGGACAAAATGTCTCAATTATTATTTTTCAACAAACATTGACTGTTTTTTAGATTTAATTTTGTTTATAAACGTTAAAATTTCAACATTAAGAAAAAGGAGATATAGTTTTCTTTAAAGTGCGAGTGATATATTTAGTAAAAAGATGGAAAATGCTTCAAAAATTTTTTTTATAAAAAAGTTATTTTTTTTACAAATTATCATTGATTTATTGAAGTAATGAAAATAAGGAAGGTCTAGGAGATGCTATTAAAAATCTTATATTTTTTTTCAAACAGAGACAAAGATAATTATTTCTTTGTGCTGTTTTTGCATGAAGCTTGTTTTGCAAACTTGCAGCAAATTTGATTTGCAAGGGAGGTGGCGCTATTTGTCGCATCGAACTTGCTACAAGTTCGTTTCAAGTTTGACGCGTCAAATTTTGCCGTGACAAGGGAATATCAAGTCAAAATCAAACTTGCTGCAAACTTACGTGCTATCTGGGTTAGATTTAACATTAACATGTTTGTTACCTAATTTTCGAGGTAGGTATTTCATTAAATGCAAAAACATCACACACAATTGCGTTTTCTTTTTTTAATGAGATGTTAAAATCATGTTCCTTCCTTCTTTCCTCCTTTCTTTCTTAAAAAATATCCTATTATTTCGTGTTTAAGTGCAATCAGCAACTGAACTGACACAATATTATAAATTAAATAGTGTCCAAGTGCGCAGGACCTCTACTCAGTAGGAGAGCAGCACATTATTTAACTTTAACACGCCAATAGTCATGTTAATCAAATACGAAATTGAGAATTTATGAAAGTCCCTAATGAAATCGTATTTCTAGGTATTCTAAGGAAGTAAAGTAAAATTTACCACTATTTTTGTTTATATCTCTTCTATATAAAATTTTTAGTAATCTTGATTATCGATCCAAAAAGTTTTTAATTCTTTTTCATTTAAAGTCTGAATTTATATTTTCGGGCTGGTAATTACATATACAATCTATGATAGATCGATGGTGTTGATAGTGATGTGTCGAATCCGTTCACTTCACGGGGCCACTAACCCTTTCTGGATCCGAAATGAAAATATTAAACCTTTTATTTTAGTAAAATTATGAATCATTATTAATAAAATCATAATTTTAATAAGATTATTATCTTAATATTAATTTTTATTAATTAATTTTAATAATTAATTATAATTTCAATTATAAAAACTTTTGTTCAAATTAAAATTCTGTTCTTTTTTGTACTTCAGATTGTGAAATTTCATGTTACTTTGCCAGAATCTTCAGTATTTTCAAGGAGGCATGCGATGCTTTTGGTCTCTATTATCTGGTTTGAGGTTCTGGCTTCTTATGAATTTCATTTAATTTTCTGGAGACAATATGTTTAATGCAGTTTTCTGTGAATTCACCACAAATTTCTTTCTAATCACATTCCCAATCCTGGTGAGCTCCATACGTAAAACATGTTTTTTTCATTATCAAGAAATATTATTCAAATCTTTGCATTTATCGGAGATACAATGCTAATAGTTAAAATAAATTAATAACTTGATTGACATATTGAAATTTTTCATTGAATTTCTACCAACTGTATTAACTTTTAATTTTTTAAGCAAAATATAGAGATGTTTTAAATATTTCCATACATCCGTAGCAGGTGTTTACGAAACATGGTTGAGAATACACCGTCTTACTAACCTGTATGACGCTGTTCCGAAGTTTACCAGTACTTGTCTACTGCATGGGCAATGATCTCGATAATTCAATTTCCGGTTAATCTTTTTAAATTTTTGTCTTCAATATTCAGTATTTGAATCTATTTTACCTTTTATTTCATATAGTTCCCCTTTTAACTTAATTCTCGATCGAATTAGCGATCAGGGATTAAGGGTTTATTGATGGCCCGGGCGCCATTCTAAGGGAGGCCGTGAGATGAATACATTAAGTCAGTTTTTGAAACAAAATATGATGAGAGGGTCTAAAAATAATGCCATAATTCTACTGACGCCATTTTTTTATTTCCCGCACCAATCCTGCTTATCCAAAAAGCACGAAGCATGTCACGAGTCGGCGGAAAAAAACAATATAAGTAATATAATACAATATAAAAATGTTAATCTAAACACAATAATATGCACACAACAATTATAATAAAAAATTACAAACTTACATAATAAATAAATATAAAAAACGTAATAAATAAACATACATAAGAATATGCAAAAAAATATAAATAAATAAAATGTAACAAGTAGTAAATAAAATTTTAAAAAATCAACATAAGAAAGGGAAAAAATAAATTACAAGAAGTATAATTACATAGAAATTATTGAGCGAATACAGAACAACTTCTTGAGATATTTACTTTCCAAAAAAGATAGATTTTACTTGCATGATATATCTTCTTCACTCCTACGTAATATTTTTATTATGCCTAGTTTATCATCCAGACGAGATGTTTCTTGTGCTCTTTTCTTTTACAAAGTTATTAATGGTTCCATTGATTGTAATGATTGTCATTGTAATTGTCATTTTGATCTGGCAACCCTAGGACAACGGGACAGGCTACCAAAAAACAGGACTGTCCCGTTCAGAACGGGAGGTACGGTCACATTATGAATGCATCATTCACTTTTAAATTATTTCATTTTCATTTTCGTCCCAAGCCAGCAATAAAATCACGTTACTATACATATGATACAATGAGCTCAATAGATTTCGCTGTGCCCGCCAGATTTTTAAGAAACCAGAGTTCCTTTCCAAATTTAGATTCAAAATTTAATTATTTTAACTGGTTCTCGTTATATAGGTTTTATAAAATTTTTAACACGTGCTCTGATGAACTTGACATTTTTAATATGTCTCTAGGTACTTTTTTTCGAAATGTTTGCATCTTTTAAATACATGATCTGTTTTATTTTGCCTTTCTACAACATTTTAGATATTTATGCTATTTGATTTTCCGTGTTCTTATGTATTCGACCAGTTTTTTGGCGCCGTGTTTGATTTATTTTTATCTTAAGTGTTACATTTTTTTTTAAATCTCAAGTGTGTATTTACGTTTTTAAACTTTTAAACTCCTGGTGTGTTTTTTATTAGACTCGGTTTTTGCGTGTTTTGACTTTTTGACCCTTGTTTTTTGGAAATGAACCTTAATTTTTTTTTAAAAAAAATAATATGGCTTTTGGTGTCATAGTGTGCCTTAAAGTTTTGTGATTATGTGTTTTCGTTTTTAATTATATATACGTTTGCATAAGTTTTATGATTTTATGTATTTTCTGTGGTCTACTTTTTGCTTTCTAAGGCATATTTTTTATTTTTTATTTACTCATTGTGACTTTTGTTCTTTGTGTCTTTGTCAGCACTCTGTAAATGGAGTTTTCTCTGTAGTGTGCTTTTCTTTAAATAAATAAATAAATTTCATGCAACAGGGCAAAAAGCAAAATGTATACTTTAAAAGGAAGTGTGAAATACAATTTAGGAAAAGGAGTAAAAAATATCTAGAATACAATTTTTAAAAAGAAAAGAAACAACTGCAATAAAAAGAAAACGATGTTTATAACAAAATTTAGAAATAAAACAGCAAAAACCCCGCAATTTCTAAAACACAATTTAGAAAAATAAAGAATCATTTGCATACAGCAATATATTATTTACAAGGGCGCCATTTAGAATTCCTAAGCCACTGAGGACGACTGAAGTAAAAAAAAATCTTATGAAGAATCAGTGCCTAAAAAGGGGGTTTGAAAGGGTTGCGAGAGCACAAGGTCTCGCATTAAGATCCCGAGCAGCTGACTGATTTTGCAAAATGGAAATTGATCGCATTGATTTATTTAACGAAATCAAAATTTGTTGCCTAGTTTTGCTTTCCATGACACAATATTACAATATTTATTCAAAAATAATTTATTTGAATTATATCCCAATTTTGTCACTGTTCTGAAAATAATATTGACCTTATCAGTTATTGCCATATCTGCAGAAAGAACTTTCTCAAGATTGGAAATGATAAAAAAAATGCTTGATATTTATTTCTTTATTGCAGAACCTCTTTGCCATTTGCCCCCTTCACTATTTTATGTACCGAGGCAATCAAAAACTAAATTATGATGGTATTATCAAAGAAATTACTGTAAAAATGAAACTAAAATCACATGTTGTAAACTTTTTCTAAATTCTAGTTAATCGCATACCAAATTGTATTTAGGAAGTAATTATGTGTGTTATTTAAATTATTAGCGATTTTTTGTGTGAATGAAATATTTACTTTATAAAAAATAATTTCATTATTTTTCATTTTCATGTACTACTTCAGTCCTAATTGTGCTACGTAATAGATACAAAAATACAATAAATTCTATATTCTCCGCCGAGTGGCTCTGTGATCCTTTCAATCCAAATTACTTCAAGAAAGCAGAGGTTTTGGATTGGTCTACTATACTCTTCAACGAAAGGGGCTGTGTTTTTTCAAACAAAAAATCGTAAATGAAGTATTTGTCCTTTCATCCTGTGTTGGGAATATGCTAATCATGCAGATAATTATCTCAAATTTTTTATTGCATATTTGACTCAGCGTAACGTCGAATCGCTTATTAATGATTAAATTAAAAATTGAATGAATCTAATCACACATAAAATTTTGCACTCTATGGTCAACTGTCTATTGTTCGTTTGATTTTAAATTTTCCTTACTTAACAAGCATTACAGTTAAAAATATATTTAGTCCAGCTTACTATACGTTTACAGTGGCGGATCTAGGTTTTGGGTTTGAAGTGGGAGGGGGGGGGGGCTGAGGTAATAAAAATTTTGTATTGTCGTAATTTATTGGCTTATATAAACCCAAAACTTTAACTTTACGGACTTTACTCACCTGACAATAAGAATCATATAGAATACTACAGCCAAAAAATGTTTTCGACCGCGTCGACGCTACTAGTACGAGTGGAACGACTAGAAGAGTAGGAAAATTTTCCAGCCTTTGAAACCAGAAGGCAATGTTGTCACGTTTTTCTTATATTAAAAAAATGAATTTAAGAACAAATAGTGGTAGTGATTTTGAATAAAATCAAGAATTCTGGTTTAGATCGACCGGAGCAGCTGCAGCCCCATAGCTTCTCTCTGGATTCGCAAATGAACGTTTACTAAGGATTTATATCCTATTAAACAATGAGGTTTCAGTACAATTGTTGCGTGGTTCTATTTCGTTTCCATAACTATCTCGTTACTTATTTTCGTTATTATTTTTTCGTATAGATGCCCTCGGCACAAATCTTAGGGGGCGCCGTGGAGTCATTACAAAGCCAAAACATTACTGCGTTTATGTCACTTTTAGAAGCAAAATATGAGGAGAGAGTGTGAAATGATACAGTTCTCCGGGTGCCATTCACACTCGCTAAGCCACTGATGACGAATGAAGCAATAAAAACCTTTGAGGCAAGCTGGAAGGCAAAGATAGATTCCTTTGCATTGATATTACAAAAGTGATGTAATATTACATGTTGATCAATACAGACATAGGCAATGGCTTTATTGTTTCCACACACAGCAATATTTACGTCGTGATTCTGTTTTCATGCCATATAATTTTTAACAGTTCAAGGGTTTAGCATTCTACTCATAAAGTTATGTAAAAATTATTGGTCAGTACATTATTCAACTTTTTTTATATCCCAACACATAATCATTCAATAGGCAGGAATCATAAAGAAATAAATCATCCCAGCAGTGGAAATATCCCTTAGATAACCTTAAGCCAGCCTATCTGAAACAGTAGCAAGAAAATGACACTTGACACAAATAAGAAAGACTCTAGATTCAAAAATTAATTTATTTAATCTAGGTCACCTCATAATTGTGCGAACACTACGTTGCCAAATGCTAAACAATTAAACACAACTAGAATGGGCGCATTTAGAGAATTCCCTTGTTCCAGAGATATTAGTCACTAAATTTTTAACACATAAGAGAAAAATTATTAAACATTGTGAATGGTAAATTAAATACGTGTGTTTAAAGCATAGGATATGAATGCAGCCATTTTGAGCAGTGAATTTAAATCTCCATCTGCAGTTAAAAGCAAATAGTCAGACAGAAAACCCCAAAACAATTTTAAAGTTATTGATAAATTTTTCAATATCAGTAAGGAAAAAGGGAACTCTAATTTAAATATCTTTTTTGGCTACTTTACATTGAATTTATTAACAAAATCTTGGTGCCGCCATGTTTAATTAAATATCAAATTAAAGTAATATGTCGAATTACATAATTATCAAATGAATTATTAAAATTAACTGTTTGATTAATTAAAATTAGTTATTTAATTAATTAAAATTAAATATTTTATTAATGTGACGAAATCTTCACTAAATCATTCTTTAAGGCTCAAAGTATATGTCAGCAATAAAATCAGTTAATTAAAATTTAAGCAAGGCGTTTTTCCGATGAACAATTTATATCATGACCAACTATTGAATTGATTTGATTTATTTTCATGCTTTACATTAATGAATAATTAACTATTTAATTTAATTCTTTCAAAAAATTCATTAAAACCTTTCTTTTTCTTTAGTAATTTTAAACAAAATTTGAAGTACCTATATAACAAATAATAATTTATGGAGAAAATTAGCTATCAGCTGTTTTTAAAAATTGTCTGGTTCAACTGATATAATTGGGGGGGAGGGGTAAAAATCACTTCTAAGCTCAAAACTTCTGAGTAATTCTTGCTGTCAAAAAGCTTTCAATATAAAAATAGTTTGTTATGATAAGGTGTTATTTGGCCTAAATGAATTTCTCTTTCTATCTTCAATCGTAACGGAGCTATAGAGAAAAGATGAATTTGGGGGGAATTGAACATCGCTTTTCAGCTCATAACTTCTAAGGAATTCTAGCTGTCAAAAACTTTTAATATAAAAGTTATTCGTTATGATAAGGTGATAATTCGCCTATTTAAAATTCTTTTCTATGTTGAGTCGTAACATTGTTATGGGGATATGATAAGTTGGGGGAGGAGATTGAAAATGGCTTTTTAGCTCATAACTTCTAAGCAATAGTAGCTATCAAAAAATATCAATGGAAAAGTTGTTTGTTATGATGAGGCAATAATTCTTCTAGTTTGAATTTTCTTTCTATCTTCAATCGCAAGGAAATTATGGGGAAGTGAAATTTTCAACCCCCCCCCATCATGTCAACCCCCTTTGAGCTGGATTGCCCATCTGCAAACTTGGACGAAAGTTTCACTGTCCTTACAACAGATCCCTCGCCAATTAAAAACAAATTAAAATAATACTAGTTATCGTGTTCACAAGATAATATGGGAAAAAGCATTATACATATATACTGTGGCTCCCAAAAGTGTTCGTACACTTACGATTTTCAATGAAATAGGGCTCTATCCATTAATTAAAATTAATATTTTAGAATAGGTATTTAATGATAAGATCTATAAACTATTCTTAACAAAATTACATGAAATATTTTTAAAACATAGTAATACTTTATTTTTAAGAAATCCATAATCAAAAAATAACAAAAACTTTATCTCACAAAATTCTTCGCACACTGAAATATTTTTAGATAAATTCATAATTTAAATTATCGTCTGTGGCTTCTTTTTTTTATTTTTGCATTGTGGCGGCATTTAAAAAATCGTTTGGCTTTAATTTTTGCATGCTTACTCCGTAATATTCGATTTATTATTTAAAAATGGCTCGGAGTTATAAAGAAACAACAATCAGCATTCGAAAAATGTTTTTTTCATCATAGTAGTGGTAAATCAGTATCGCTAAATTAGTTAATTTATCCTATTTTACAGTGCAGTATGTAATAAAACCCTTTAGAAAAGAAAATCGGACCGAAAACATGGTAAGAAAAGGTCGACTCGCAAAGTTAACAACACGTGACAGGAGATTTATAATTAGAAAATTTGTGAAAAATCCACTTTTGAGTGTTTTAAAAGTTTCTGCAAAATTTAATGAAAAATTTTCTACTTCAATTTCACCTAAAACTGTTTGACGAGTTCTCAGAGCAGCTGGATTAAGTGGGTGTTCTACCCGCAGAAAATTTTTTGTTAGTGCAAAAAACAGAAAGCTTAGGTTTGCCTTCGCAAAATCAAAGTAAAATAAACCCGAAACGTATTGGAATAATGTCTTATTTGCAGATGAAAGTAAATTTAACATTTTTTGTTCAGATAGGCGTATAATGGTATGGGGAATAAAAAATGAGGAACTTAATACCAAGAACAATTGGAACAGTTAAGTATGGCTGTGGAGGTGTCCGTGTGTGGGGTGCATGTCAGTATCAGGGATAGGTAATTTGGTATTTATTGATGGCATAATGAATCATGCTCTTTATTTAAATATTTTAAAAGACAATTTATAATTATTAGCCCAAAATTTGGGTATTGGAAACAACTTTATTTTTTAACAAGATAACGATCCTAAGGACGCAGCTCTCTGGTGTCTCTATAATTGTCCACAAAATTTGAAAACACCACCTCAATCGTCAGATTTAAACCCAGTAGAACATATTTAGAGAGAACTGGAGTTTAGAGTACGAAAATACGACATTAAAACGAAAAGCGAACTAAAAACAGTAATGATGGAAGAATGGAAGAACATTGTTGAAGAAATTACAAAAAAAACTAGTGAAATCTGTTCCCAAACGTTTAAAAGCTATTGTGAATACTAAAGGATATCCTACTAAATATTAATTTAACGAAAAAATTAGAATATTTACTAATATGTAGAGATTTTTTTAAAGTGCACGAAAACTTTTGTGATATAAAGTTTTTGTTACTGTTTGATTATTGATTTATTAAAAATAAAGTTTTACTTTGTTTTTAAAATATTTCATGTAGTTTTGTTAAAATAGATTATAGATCTTATTATTAAATACCTATTCTAAAATAATAGTTCTAATTAATGGATAGAGCCCTATTTCATTGAAAATCGTAAGTATATTAGCACTTTTGGGAGCCACTTATATATATATATATAAACTTTTTAACGAAGTGTGGTTTTGGGTTCTAGGGGTCATGATCAGTGAAAATCAGCAGAAATTTGCCGGAAGTCGTGTCATGAGGACCATTGCAATTGGTAGAGTGGTAGAGTTCCTATAAGGAATCTACTTAAAAATCACATAATTCCCCTGGCACCAATTACCCTTGATATACCTCTGTCCATGGTCACAGATCGTAAGGGTGTTTATGTCACATTCTGAAGCCAAATACAATGAAGACACCAAAAACGATTATGCTCCAGGAGCAGTTTACACAAGCTAAGCCAATCATGATGATTAGCGGTGGAGGCCGAAAATCCATATTATGATCGGGGCGCCAGTTACCCTACCTACGCCACTTACCCTTCCAACGCCACTGTTTATAGTTGTTATAATTAATAGTAAATTTTTAAAAATAACGTAAAGGGCACAAAACATTATCCTGCTACAATGTTTTAAACTAGAGGTTCAGACCTCCTTAAAATTTGAAATCTATGCATGTAAAGCTTCGTTGCAAAGCTCACATCAAATCTTTTTTTTAAATTATTTGTAAAATTTAAAAGACATTAAAGTAGAGAAAATAACTTCTCGTCGGTTGCAATATAAATGTGTATGTTTAAAAATATGTTTGATGTTAATAATACCGATCTTGGAAGAATTATCGATTTCGCGAAGGTGAATTAATAGTCGTTGGTAATAAAATGGCACGCAAATTAAGATACGATTTTCCTTCAAAGATTTCAATTACTGACAGTCCCAATAGATTATTCCGTTAATGAAGAACTGGTATGTTGAAGAAAGATATATAATCAAATTTAAGCTATTTATCGTTCCACTTTTACTTCAATGAATACACACCGCTTCTCTCTTTGGTAAACTTAAATACAGATATTTTTTTCATATATCTTGAAATTTGTATTGATTCATTTTTTATATGCATTAGAAACCATTAAAAATACATTTTTCAAATGGCTTCTTTTTGACAATTTTGAAAAATTCCATGCATTTCCCCCCAGTTATGTCTCCAATATTTAAATTTCGATAAGCATGAGATAATATTTTATGCTTGGCGATGCATCCAGAAAGTTGCATTTATATTGAATAAAACTTTTTTCACCATTTCCTATGTATGTAAATTTGATTTTTACGGTATCACTTCCAAAACGCGTTGTTCGATTTTTTTTATTTGGTATAAACATTCATTGAGGTCATATACACAGCGTAAATTTAAGAATATTTTTGTCTTTTTTTGTTCTGTTTCAAGATAATGCCTTTTTAATTGTTACAATGCTTTGTCAATTCAATAGCGAGTTCGGCAGCATTAGATCATTCGAATCATTTTGGTAAATGTAAGATATTTCATTGTAATTTTGTTAAGACTGATAAAAGAAGAATATGTTTTGTAATTCTGTGAATAATGTTAAATAATTCGTAAAATAAATAGTGTAAATAATTCCTATTCAAAGTAAAATTAATAAATTGTTAAAAAACTGTAATGTACCCTAATAGCACAAGACGCTGTGCGATATTGTTACGATATCTTCACGATATTGTACGGCATTCAGAATACCCGACAACGTCGTAGAGATATCGCACAATATCTTGTGCTATTAGGGTAGACTTAGATTTAAATTTTGTCAGTCGGGGACTACAGTTAACAAAAATACTAGTAGCTACTTATATGCCACGAGATGCTTGTCCTCTGTATATGGTTCATACAGGATGAATTTTCACAATTACCTAACAGGATTCGTACCCTGGAAGACACCGTTTAGCCAACAACAAGTATTTTTTAATTCAATTAGTGATCAATTAAGGATGGTTCTGATTTCCAGATTTCGTACCTCTTCAAATATCTCTTGTTGAATATTATTTAACCTTTCAGTAATTAATATATATTTATTGACCGAGAGAAGTGAGGACCAGTTGTAACTCGACCATTTAGAATTCTTTGCAAATTTTTTTGTTGCACAGTTACGAAAAAACGCGTTTATCGATTTTCTTCGATTCTTTCATGAATGTTCAGTGAAGTCAGTAAAGACGACATGAATACAAGATTTTTTATTATTTGATTCCGTTTCAAGACTGCGGCCCTTTAACTATCTGGCGAATTTGGCACCAGTAAAACATTTGGATCATTTTTGTACTAGCGAGACATTTAATTGTAATTTTGTGAAAACTGATAATGTTTCTCCGTTATTATTGCAAGGTTAGTTAAAATGCGTCAG
Source organism: Araneus ventricosus (assembly GCA_013235015.1). NCBI lineage: Eukaryota > Metazoa > Arthropoda > Arachnida > Araneae > Araneidae > Araneus > Araneus ventricosus. The sequence goes on along the minus strand of BGPR01004136.1, from coordinate 31,882 downwards.
TTATCTCTTGCAGATTTCCAAAATGCAGGAAACAAGATTTTAATAAATAAAAATGATTTAAACTTTTATAGAGAAAACACTTTACTTATAAAATTACTAGCCGGTATAATCGACGTTGCTCGGGATAAAAATATTTTAAAGTCTAAGTACTTATAATAGTTTGAACTTAATACTTCTTGTAATACTTAAACTTTCGCAGCAACGTCTTTCTTTGATTTTCGTCGTCCACTCCCGTGTTATCTGACATCGTCGGCAGGAGCAGAATTCATCGTATTTTTTTTTCTATCCGTAGTTTCGCCACCTAGCCACTAATCTAGCCGTCCTTGGTACGCATTTTTCCTTCCCCATCATTGATTGGTACGGCAACACCAGAAGCTCGTTCATATCTCGGTTTTTATTGCCGTTCTCCGGAGTACGATTCTCTTCTTTTTAGTAATTTTGTGACTGACGAGAAAAACACTTACACAGAGATATAGACCTGTCACCGAATTCAAGAATCTTTTTTTCTACTGTTAATCTGGGTTCCTACCATTAGTTCTGATCTGCGTTAAATCTAATACCAAATTTGATGAGTTATCACTATAGAAATTACAAGTTTGGCAACAGTCATGTGCTTTTAAGCCAACCCCCAATTTGAAGAAAAACTTGCTTTGCATGCAATATTTAAAAAATTGAAGGCGTTTTTATTTTTAATTTTTATATAGCAGGAAATAATGAGATTAAATGTTTGAAGGAAGAATGAAAATCATTTCAGTCTACCTCCCCCACACACAAAAAAAAGAACCTGAAATCAAATATTTATTGCCACGTTTAATGTAAATACAAAAAGTATTGTTAGAAAAAATATTACAATAAAGCTGGTGCGATAAAATATTTAATCAATGCAACGAATACGAAACTGAAAATTTTGCTTTGGAGATTAATTTGCCAAAGAAACAATCTATACTATCAGAACCGTAACAATTGCAAAATGTCGTGAAAAAAGGGTTTCTGAAATAATGAGAATTATTTGAATTTTATTTACAATAATAAAAACAATTTTACAAATCATTTTTAAAAACTTTCAGAAAAATTTATTAAAATTGAACAATATGTCGCATGGAAATAAGATCTGTGTCATTGGAAAGCTAATTTTTGAACTTTACGGTGGTGTTAAAATAGATTTTGTGTGATGATATGCTTCGAAGTTATTGTGGAAAAACGCATAAATTTAAGGTAATCTATGATTAATTAAAATCCTGGAGAAATCCTTTCTTAGCACTATTACTCAGAAAGAAACCACCTGCCAAAATTCAGGTTCCAGTGATTTGTGAGATTCGATGATGAATCAATAAGTCACTTTTCTTTTATATATAGTTCTATTCTTGGTGCAAAGACTTCTCACTGCCATGAGCCACACGTTTGGACGCCGAACGGTTCCGTTAGAGATTTAATAGGCATATCAATGTTTGCAATTGGAGTGTAAGAACAAGAATTTCTTTAAAAGAAAATTTTATTTCTTGAAGTGGAAAAATTGTTGAAACTTTGCAGTTTTCGGATAATGTAAAGACTTGATTTCATTCTTTCACAAAAGTTTGTTGTGTTCTTTTAGTTTTCCAAAATTATTTGAAATATATCTTTGGGTTTGATCTTACAGAAGAATTTACTTTTTTTGAAAATTAATTTTCAAAATCATACCGTAATAATCCAAGTCTTTTTTTATGAAATCAAACACATTTAATACCTTTCACACATAAACCGACTTTGGTAGAAATGACAGATTGTTATTATTTATCTTTGAAACGAATTGTTTCCTCAAAGCTAAAGAAGCAAAATGGAATATAAATAATCTTTGGTTAACCCTTTAACGGGTTACCAAAAACAGAAGAGTAGCAGCTATTTTCGCCCTATAGGTCGTAATCAGTGGCTTAGCTCGTCTAAACGGCGTCAAGATCATGTTGTCTTTTTTTTTGGCTCCTCATCGTATTTGAACTAAAAATGACAAAAACGTATTAACTTTTTGTCACCACGGCTACTGCCTTAGCGAAAGTAAGTGGCGCCTAGAACATGGAGATTCTTTTAAAATTCCAGTCGTCATCAGTGGTCTAACAAGCGTAAATAGCACCAGGGGCATGTTATTGTTTTTTACGTCTCCTCGTTATATTTTGCATTAAAAGTGGCGAACAAGCAGTAGGTTTTGTCTATAAGGCGTCCCTTAAAACTGGTGCCCGGGGCAACTATACACCCTTGCCCCCCGGTCGCAACGCCACTGACAAAACAAAACCTGTCCTTATTTGGGGGTTTGTACGGCCTTCGATATTTTCTCTTTTCCTTTTCTAGTTTGACTGTATTTTTAATTCTCGAAACAACATTATCAATATTTTTCAACAGATAGCGTAGCTTATGCATGCCACTGAAATGCTTTCTATCCGGGTCTTTCGTTGAAGTGACTTTTTTGCCGAAGAGGGATTTCATGCAGCAAAATGTACACGTTTTATGTCAACGCTTCTGGGAAAAAAATTGACAATTTAAGGGGTTAAGATGTAATAAATTTTTGAAAGAAGAGTTTTTATTCCTTGGAAATTATATAACAAACCACACGGTTGTCAAGCATATACTGAAATACAAGTTGCTTCTAACAATAGTACAACACAAGCAACAGAGGGTTTCAATCCGCCTAGTCAAATAGTCCTGGAAGGATCCGAATGTAGTATTTCGGAAATGACAGATATATTTGAACACACAATCTAGTTTTAAATACCAATATTCGACATTATCTGAAATAAAAATCTACTTTCATACCAAAAGTTTTCTTGTTCAATAGACGGTTTTATAATTTGACTTTAATGTCACTCGAGGAGAGACACCATGGAAATCTCTGGTGGGATTTTGTTTATGAAACATTTTACAAGATTTTTACCAAAAATATCACAAGTCAAGCACTCATTTTTTGGTACAATGTATTGCGTTTTATCGGCGCATGTATAAGTACTCAGTTCCCGAATCCCTAGCACTCAGTTGCCCCAACACAATTTCGAAGACGGAGCAACTGGACATCGCCTACAATATTTTTATACTGAACAAAAAATAAGAAATTTAGTACAAATTAAACTACACTGTGTAATCTTTAAAGTGAACTAGTTATTTAGAAGGAAGTCTACCTATTGCAGTGGTTCTCATGACACGATTTCCGAAAAATTTCTGCAGATCTTCACCGATCATGACACCTAGAACCCAAATCCACTTTTTTTGTTTTTGCCCCTGTTATCTTTTCACACGATAACAGGAGTAATTTTTATTTGATTTTAATCAGCGTGGGATATGTTGTAAGGATAGTAAAAATCTCTCCAGAGTTCTTAGATGGGCTATCCAGCTGAAAGGCGGTGAAAATGATAGGGGGTTAAAATTTCCATTTCCCAATAATTCCTCTAAAATTGAGAATTAAAAGAAAATTCAAATTAGGCGAATTGTTGTCTTATCATGAGGAACAATTTTTGTTTTGAAAGATGCAATTGCTTTGAAGTAATGAGTAGAAAAGCAATTTTCAATTCCCCCGACTTATCATTTCCCCATAACTCCGTTACGTTTGATAATGGCAGGAAAATATCAATGGGGTGAATTATCATCTTATCATAACAAACAACTTTTATATTGAAATCTTTTCAACAGCTGCAATTGCTTAGAAGTTATTAACTGAAAAATGATTTTCTTTTCCCCTCCCTCCGACAACTTATCCTTTTACCATAACTGCCTTACGATTGAAGATAGAAAATAAATTCAAAATAGGCGAATTATCATGTTATCGCAAAGTTCAGCTTTTTTTGCGTTCTTTTTGATAGTTGCAATTGATTAGAAAATATGAGCCGAAAAGTGATTTTCAACCCGCCTCCTTCCCGTTTACGTTGCATTACAGTACGTTTTAAACTGTGACATCTTGTTGAAATGCTTCCGTCATTCGCCTTCGCTTCCACATTTTAAACAGTATATATTAGCTGATATACCCAACATTGCTGCAGATTAAAATGGTTTCATGTATAATATTTTTATTTTAAAAACTACTATTATATAAAAATTATGATATAAAAATCCACTTCTGATTTTAAACGTTTTTATTTATATTGAGAGTATCAATTGAACCGGCGATTTTTAAAAAGAGCCGATGTAGCTAATTTTCTCTATAAATTAGTAATCATTTGTTATATAGGTGCTACAAATTTTGTTACCAAATACTGAAGTATAAGAAAGGTTTTAATAAATATTTTGAAACAATAAAATTAAATAATTAATTTTTCAATTATTAAAAGCATGAAAATAAATTACATCAATAGTTCGTCCTGATATAATTTATTAATTCTCTACTTTTATAATTTTCTCTTAGCGTTCTTCCAGAATTCTATTAATGTATTCTGGTATGAGTCCTTCGTATTTTTCTTCTTCTGCAGCAAAACAAAATATTTTTACAAATTGTGTATAAAATTAATTTTGAAAAAGTTATGAAAACGAGGGAAAAAATTGTATGGAAATGAAATTTTTGTCACTAAAAATCCTTGATAACTTTTGAGATACCTTTTTTTCATTTTAAGAATATTTGTAATTGCTCTTAAATTGTGTGTCGATATTTCAGTACGTAAATTTTACCTTAGATGCCATACAAATGTTCAGTTCCTGCCTGCCGAGGTAATTATGATGAATCAAATAAGGTAACTGTTTTTGTATTTCCAAATGAATGCTGTTATCCATGCCTATGCCACTAAATGCTGTTATCCATGCATATAAAAATCATTGTACAAAAGCTAATTAGTGAAAACTATGAGGATTAATTTATTAAATTTTGAATAATGTTCCTTAGCTGTTAATCTTGTAAATATTTCAATAGAAAAAGATATTTTCCTTTCTTTTGATGTTTGTGCGGATGGGCATGATATATTGCATTTAATCATTATAATTATGTCAGCAACAAATAGTGTATTAAATAATTATTGTAAAGTGAAAGGTGATAAACATAAAAAATAACTTATGTAACTGTAGTTTCAAAGAATAAAAGAAAACTAGACACATTTTCTAAGAATTCTTTATCTGACAAAGGAGAATCAAGTGAGAAAACTAATAAACTGAAAGAAAAACAAATGCCTGGTATTACAGAAGTTTCAGAAAAGAATTCTGTAAATGATGAAAGGGGAGTTACTGAAAATTAAAATTTTATTTTAACTAATTGAATTACACTGTCAAATTATAATGCTTGTTCAATCGTAAAGGCAAGTGAAATTGTTAACTGTAGTGCTTGAAAAATACCAGGACCTAGTCTTTGTGGTGTTAAAATGTTAAAAAACATAATTGAAATGATAATTATATTTTGGATAGTTTTATATTTTGTGTATGCATATTCGGAATTATTATCTCTCTATTATGTTAGCTATTCTTATATACTTCATAGAAATAAATAGCACTTACATAATTTTATGACAATTTATGCATTTCAAAAAGCAAAAAGGGCAGTTTAATATTATTGAATAATTTTTGCTCTTCTTTAACACTCTCACTACGACACCCGCCCCAGCCGGCTTGGTAGGTTCTATACGAGCCAGGCGGATTTTCGGGCGGGCAAGGGTCAAACTAGGAGTTTGGGTAGTAAAGCGGAGTTTCCACAAGGGTTTCCTCGGGGAGGGGAAACGTCTGCTATTCATGGCTGACAGTGATGAATTGATTTCGCCTGCGGGAAGCTTCAAATGTTTACAGAAAGAATTACACGCTGAACTTTCAAAATAAGATTCTGAAATAATTTTAACCTGTTATATTTTTTACTAAATCTGTGTTTATTTGAATGAAAATATTAAAGCTAAGAATACTGTATAAAAATTTAAATGTCTTAGAAATTCATTTATTAGAGTAGGTTTTTCTTTGAATTTCTTGTAATGAAGACAAATATCATTTTCAACGTTAATAGATTAACAATGATTCGTTTAAAACGGGTTAACCTTTACTCCAGAAAATATAATTAAAATGATTTACTCATGAATATGCAATTTTTTGATTCACTGGGCTTGATTGAAGGATTCAAGATTTTAAATATAAACAAACAAAAGCAGAACACTCGCAAGCTGTGCTAAATTTTATTGGTAATGTACTTGATTTCTAAAATTTCTTGTAATTTTTCTTCTCGATGACAATACAACAATTTTTATATTTTTATAACTTAATTATAAATTAATCGATTAACTGAACTAAATTTCAATTCCTTATAAGAGGTGTTTCATAATTGCAAATTTGTGTTAAAATTATTTCAAGATTACCTAATATTTATAATAATGAATTAAAAAGATCAATCAGTAAGGAATAATTAAAATAAAATGCTTTTTCCCTTATATACAACTAAAGAAAAGAGTACATTTAAAAATTGTTTTTATTAAATTTGTTTCTTCTTAAAACAATGCTGTAAATGGTTTGGTCAATAACGTGTTAAATAATGATATTAAATTTTATTTCTAAGCGATAAGGAGCCATATTATAAAATCATATATCAGTGATTTAACTTCCTTTTTTAGAAAAAGGTAAGGATTGATGTTTTTCTACGTGACATTTGAGGGACCAATAATTAAAACACATTCACTCGAAAAGCTTTCCAAACTGATTTTGGATTTGGAAATTGTCGGAAACATTGTTTAGTCAATTCATTAAATTTTAGCAAATCTCAAAAAAAAAAAAAAAATCAAAAAATTTACTGAATTTTTACCGGCGAAATAAACATTTAGAAAAAAATAAAAATAGCTTCGACTAAAATATTTTACCTCAAACAATTTTAAAATATGATAAAACCCACCGAATCTAACACAGTAGATTTACTAGTTTCTGAGTTTGCTGCTTATATTGCTGATAAGTTACTTTATTTTATATTCTTTTTATTTAATAAAAAATTCTTTTCTTATAAATTAGGTATTAAAAATACTAGTTGAAATTCAATTAATCGCAAAGACTTTAATCTCGAATCAACTATTGTGAGATATAATGAATAGTGTATGAGTTTTGTTAGTTAAATCCATTTACTATAGTCCATCTATATGTTATACTCTTATATATAAATCACTTACACTACTCTCAGTTTTTCAGTTTATCTTTTTTCGTACAAAGGAAATATAGACGTTCGCAATTCTATTTTATTTCTTACAAACATTTGCGCTTTCCTCAAAAATAAATTCACTTAAAATTGTTTATATTTCTCCCCTAGTCTAAGAAAGAAGCGTGTGTTTTTCATACAGAAACATATGTCTCTTTATGTGAAAAGAAGTCTGTTAACCTTTTGCATTGTCATTACAAAATGTACCATCAAATCAATCACCGAATGTCACTATAATTAGTGTTAAAAATGACCAAGAAAAGAAAACGCTACATTTGGCCTTTACAGTCTATTTCAGAATCATTTATCAAGTAAGGATTGGTAAAATTACTGGAACATGTGTCAGAGTGATTTTGCTATAGAATTGGGAGCCTTGCTTTGTAAAGGAGCCTATTTTCTCTTGTTCAGTGTGGATTGAACAGGACACAACTGAATTCCGAAGGGGATGTTCTAAATATTCCCTTTTTATTCTTAATCATTTCTGAAGGTTACCAGTTTAGGATGCAACAGGCTAATTTATCTCTCTTAAAAGGGATACCATTTTTGTGAAAAAGAATTGTGAAGAATTACAATCCAAAAGTTTATCAAATAGCTAGTAAAAAGAATATAAATATCCATGGCAAATTTCATTTCCTGACTACTGTGCTCCACATTATTTTATAATTAAATAAACTGCTTGAATATATTGTTCAAAATGACATTAAAAACAAAAATATTATAAACCCCTACTATCGTGGTAACAATAGAAAAAATCCCATTATGTTCTCATCCAGGACTGTATCATTCAACTAGCGACCCCAGTTTCTACCCGAGGGTCACGCCCTCGTGGGCTTTCGACCACCAACTGTGAGGAGAAAAGGGGAGAAGGCGGACGAGTCCATTTCACGAATCCATATGTCAACAAAACCTCCGTATACAAAGGTAGTGAGATTTTGAGGGCCGCTAGGAGTCAGAGGGTTAAATACCACACATGTTTTTTTTTATCGTACACCTATTTTGTCACAGATTATTACTCATGATATTCGCCTTATACTTTCTATACTATTCATTTGAATGTTTACTTATAAATACTGATATACTGACAATGATTTTTCAGTCATAAAATGATCAATTATCTAAAAAAATCATGCCTGTGCAAACATTTATTTAATTATGGCCATGTGGTCACACTCTGAGCAGATGGTTTAGATACCTTTTTTTCATTTTAAAAATACTTGTAATTGCTCTTAAATTGTGTGTCGATATTTAAATACATAAATTCTACCTTAATATCAGATGCTATGCTCAGTTCCTGTCTGAATTCTGAAAATGATGAGGGGGAAGCTAGTGAATAACAAAATTCTGCCCTGAATTAAATTAGTCTGTGAAAATATAATGTGTGTTCAATCTTAAAGTCTAGTTCAATTGTTAGCGGAACAGCTTTAAAAATACCAGGACCTAGTCTTTGTGGTTTTAAAATGTGAAAAAACACATTTGAAAACATATTTGTATTTTGGATAGGTTTAAATTTTGTGTATATATATTCTGAATAACTGTATTATGTTTGCTGTTGTTATTTACTTCATAGAAATAAATAAAATTGTTTATGAAACATTTTGTATCTTATTAATTTATAACTAATTCATATGCATTAACTTAAAAGTTAAATTTGTTAGTCCTTTATGCAATTTTTAGTTCAAAGATTTGCTATTTTTAAAAAATTCTGATAAGAATACATCAAAGGTTGTTTAACATTTCAGTGATACTCATGCTCCCCAAATAATGTCGAAAGTTTGAATTGATATATTATTTGATTGCAAATTCAGTTTTTATCCTTGTTTATAGTGAGTTTTGATTTTCTATTTGCATTTTGATAATATTCTACAGATTAACTTTTCTTATAAAATAACACATTTGAGAAGTAAAAGTTTTCATTTAAAAAGGCGATAAATTTTAAAAATCAGTCAGGGTAATATTGTAAGGGGGAAAATGCCTTGTGTTGTAGAAGTTACAAAGGGAAAAAAGAGAAAGGGAAGCAAGTGAAAAAAAACAATTATATTTTAAGTAATTGAAATACATAAAAATGTAATAAATAATTTTTAAATCAATGTTGTTACGTGGCCACTAAAAATTTCTGAGAAGTACTCAACGAAAATTTTCAAGAAAGCGGTATGTTAAGCATCGTCAACCCTCCGCCCACTGGGGAAAGTCATTCCATCAGCCAGCTGGCCTTCTCATTCCCGTGGGACACGGCCGTGGCCGGTGATGGCCATTAGGACTCCGACCTCAGTATCCGTTCACTCTTAGCGACGATTCTTCAATTGACCCCGAATACCAAGTCTGTGGGAGTAATCGGTTTTCGAATACGTGGTATGAAAGAGAAGTATTCTAATCATCAATTCAAAATTCGACCTTGACGTTTTGTTGAATCTCTGCTTTTTAGACCTCACTGACTTCGAAAACATGCAAAGGAGCACTTAGGGTCGAAGCAGTAGATTTTTCATGAAAACGTCGGGATATAATCATAAAACAAGTGTTTCGTATATGTAATTTATTATCAATCTCTTTAATGCAATATTTACACAGAATAGTATAATTGTTATAGAACAGATCAAACACAAGCTACCACAAACCCTTTCTACAAGCAATAAATTTGTGATTCTATCTATTCTTTAACCATTACACTACTATGTATTAATATTGCATTAAAAAGATTGATAATTAAATTACTTATTAATACGAAATACTTGTTTTATGATTTTATCCCGACATTTTCACGAAAAATCGGCGGACCCGAACTGCGCCTTTGTTATGTTTTTAGAGTAACTTTTGATGGCGCCATCTGTTGACAGTATATAAAAATACATTCTTGTGTGGGCAGTAAAACATTATTTACTACAAATGCTCATATTTCCCGTAATATTCAAATTTTAGTACAATGTATCTTACATATTATCAAATATTCTGTAAGTTTCGTACAATTCGAAAGAAAACTATGCAAGTTATAATAAAAAAGCATGCGGAGTTTGAAATTTTCAATTTAATACCGATTTTGACTTACATTCTGATGAATACTTTTATTGTATCACTTTGGGTCCTAGTAATACTCTTCAAGCTCTTTAAAATGACAACAGAATCAACATTCTAGCAAAACGCGTTTCCACACTACACTTATTTATAACCTTACATAATTCATAATAATCACGCGCATGTGCCCACACTGGTACGATGACGTCACAGGCAAAACAAATACTATGCGACAAACTCTTACAGATATGATCTATCCGTTGTGGGGTCAACCATTCTTTTCGCATTATTAGTCACGTAGATATTTGTGATTCAAATCTGGCGGTATTTTGTAACACAAGAAAGTTCGACCTTCTATCACTGTAACGAGCTGAAAGACGTTTCCACCTCAAAAATAACTCTCCGAACTATATCTCTCTAACTGTGAACACGAAAGTTAGAAAAAGTAGAGATGTAGATGAAAGAAATTTTGAGATTGATTTTTACACCAAGATGGTAGATTTGGAATAAATTTTCAATCAAATCCGTGAACGGGGAGTTTTTCTGCTCGTGTATATATGACATAACATCTTGTACATTATAACTCAGAAATGCAACAAACTGGATGGACAGAATTTGGTTTTGTCATTGGAATCTATTATCAAAATTTAGACCTATCACGCCAACTGGTTAAATATCTGCTGTTTCGCCTAATTGATGAAAATTAATGACATATAAAATCTTATCTACATATGTAATATATAATTAGTGGCCGTGCCACCCTGTAGAGCTACTCTTTCCCTCCGATTCCTACTATGTATATATAAGAAGTTTTGTTTATAAAAGTTTTACCACTATTTTAAAACAAATATTTACTATATAAAAATTTATTTCTTGGTTCTCCTTCACATATTCACTTTTTCTTTTGATTTATAGCCTTAATTTTTGTATTCGGGCTGGTAGATACAATAACAGACATCAGCTTTACAATATGAGTGTGGCTGTATTTCTTGCGCTTCGCTAAATGACAAATGATGTCACCATTTTTGAAATCTTCAGAATTATTCCAAATGACGAAAAAAATTACATTCTATGATGTTTGAGTCAATAAATAGAATGCAGAAAAAATTACGAAGTCTGAATTTGTGTACAGTTCCTCTGATCTTATCAATCATATTTAGTAAAATATTGTTGACGCATTAACATTTTAAATAATAAAGTTTCCACTCTTCTGCGACTGAGTTATGAAGCTTTAAATTGCAATATTTTAATCCACCCGACGGCCACCTCGATCATGAGTCTCCCGTTTATTCGGGATTTCCTCTAGGCGGCAATTGAAATGATCTGGAATTGTGATATTCAGAGTTTCATAACTCGGTCAATTTAATCTCAAAAGAAGAGGTTACTTGCAGAGTTAATTACAGATTTTTTAGTATTTAATTATTACTTACGTTTTTTTACCTTATTTAAAATGTCGAGCAATTTTTCGAAAAAAAACCTTCAAAAATGTTATTTGAGATGCTATTGAATTGTTCCTTTCAGAATTCATTGAGATTGATTTTTTATACGATACGATAGTACAAAATGTGGTCTGGAAGTATACGAGAAACTCAATGGAGAGAATAAATAGTCTTACTAGTTGGTAACGTAAATTGAACAATTTAACGATCATGTGTTTGAAATTTAATTCACTTTAGACATTTAATATGTGTGTTGATTGATAAGACTATACGCCAACTCTCATCCATTGATATATATCAAATATATAGGCATATCAAATATATATGCTTATCTTTTACAATTTAGAAATTTGCTTTTAGGGCACTATTAGAGTGATCAGGTTGTATCTATTTGCGAATAAATTTGAAAAGTTTTGATTTAACATGAAAAATTCATTCCAGAGAATAGTTTTAAAACTGTGATAACTGATAAAATAATGTCCGTGCTTTTTCTATTCTTCGGCATGAGTCATATCTGCGTGTAATATTTTAATCTGTAATCTTGTGAAATATTTTTAACGCTGTGCGTATATTCTGTAATAGGCGAGAGTCTTCATTATGTTTTACAATAAGTTCAAAAATTCTAAAACTTTCTACAAATATTTTAACAGTAACTTCATCCTGATATGTCAGATACCCCCATCATCATTTCTTTTGCAACAAAGCTTGTTATATCAAAAATTAATTCTCTTTTCCACTGATACCAATTTTGTACAATCATACAATAGAAAATAAGTTTTTATATCAGTTTTATTTAGTATATCCGGAAAGTTAAACATACAGAGGAATTAACTCTTCCTCCATTTCAGCATTCATTTTCATTCTTTTTTGAAAGAATTTTTGCCTCGATTTCCCGTTTTGATCACACACTCCTGGTGCGATTAATTCGGGATATCGCAATAAGAGGAAACACCGATGGATGTCCAAGGTACATATTACCTTTTGTCCACTTGCGTTTCAAGATTTCACGGTGCGCCCTACTTGTGAAGTTGCATCAGCCGAACACAGCGACACTCTTCGTGATCTTTAGCATATCATGATTTTTTATCTTAGATCTCAAAAAGGTCCTCATTCATATAGTGCATTGAAATGCCTAATTCAGAAGTTTGAAGAAAAAAAGACACTTTCACTTCGAAAAAAGAACAAAATATTTTTATACATTTTTTTCTTCTTTATCTTAAGGAAGAATATGATTATCAGAACTCTCGTTTCAACATGTACCGAACACATAGCAACTAATTTATCATGCTCTTTGAGACGGAGGCATATGGAAGGTTACTAGTCGGAGGTCCTTTGAAGGTTACTAGTAAGGAGGGGCCCAGATCTTAAACTTAAATAGAATTTTTAGCTAAAACAAGTTTAATGCCATTATTTTTGAAAATTTTAGTTTAATAATATCGTTAAATATTATTAACAGTTTTACAGTTGTAAGAATATTATTGATTTTATTATTAAACATCTTTCATTGGTTATCTTTTATTAATTTTATTTCAAAATTAACGAAACTCGTTTAATTTGTCATCTTTTTCACATTTGCGGAATCCGGTGGCAGAACAGACAAAATTCTTTTTTGGCATTACAACAATTAATGGTACAAAATAGTACAAGGCTACAATCTATTGAGCGTTGGTTTAAAATAGATTTTTTTCTAGAGTTATTTTCTATAGGTAAATTTTTGTTTAATCTTAATGTTCTGTAAATCTGTGAAATGCTATTACGTACTTGCTTATGTTATATATTTTTCGTTTCTATTCCAATATTATACAAAAAATACAACTTCTTTTCCAGTAATGTATCTGAAGCTGCCTCCATCTTAAAATTGGTCGACATTTTAAGCTATGCTAATACAGTGAAAAAAAAACTGTATATAAATTATTATTTTACTGAATTATTATTTTGTTGCACAGTCTCTTTGTATCAATGAAGCGTGCAGATCTCGACGTCTTCGGCGCTGTGTCAATGAACCCATTTGTCATATTCTAATACGTAAACGTCAATTTCGCAAGATATTCAATCATACGCACCACCGCACTGCTTATGGCATGGAAGGTTAGACATTATAAGCTGTCGTCATTAGAACCATTTGATTTTAAAAGGGGACTTCTGCACCCTTGGCCGAAATTCCTTTTTTTGCGTTTCTGATTCGATGAAGGTAGTTGCATCGTTTAGAGTAAAACCTGAAATTCTGCCATTCACAGTTATGTTGTAGTAAAGCATCTAAGTTTCCTATGATGTTAAAAGGGGACTTCTGCACAGAAGACGCCATTCAAAATCAATTTTTCTGTCCATCGCCCGATGGCCAGTATGCATACTACAAGAAAAAATGCTTGAGCGACGACTTTTATGGAGGAAAATTGCAAAGAACAAAAACTAGCGTTTAAAATTTCTGAAAAATAATTAATTCTTTTCGTCATTAAAAGCACACCAGCTCTAACACCCGAATGCTAACTGCAAGGAAATTAATTGGATTAGGGAATATGATTTTCGTTTGAGAAGCATAGAAATAAATTTAATATTGCCCACTAAACATATAACGACCAAAACAAAAATTATGACTTGGGCAATGCATTTGATCGGAAAAACTATCAAATAAATTCCCGAAGAACATCATGCCTTTTCGCAAGAGATCCTGACCTTCCCAGCAAATCTTTAAGTGGACCTCAACGGGACAAAAATTCATTTTCACTACTGTTTTTACCAATTATTTTTATTATTTGAATCTCAATTTTTCTCAGAAACGTAGGAAAAAATTAACTCTTTATATGAGTTTAAATTTAAATTTACTTATACATTAACATATTTTTAATTTTATTTAATATTTCTGGCTTCATAATCATTTTCCACTAAATTTAAAAGTTTAAATTTTAATTAAAAAACAGTACCTTTTCAAATTTAGATTTATTTGGAAATAAGTTTTAAATTTTATTTGAATTTCACTGATATTCCAGGCTAGAAAGTAATTTTTACGTGACTTTTTTTTTAATTCTGAATTTTATTCTAAAACGAATAACTTTAAAACTTTATTGTATTCTTTAAAATTTAAGTTTGTATGGAAATAATTAATTTTTAACTTTGTGAGAGTTTATTTGATAATACTGGCTTCTAATTACTTTACACTGGAATTTTTTTCTGTTATAAATCTGAGTTTTATTAAAAAAAGTAAAAACTTTTAAATTTTATTTCTTTTTGAGTCTCTAAATTTAAATTTTCTAACAAATAAATAAATTTTGAATATTATTTCAGTTTCATTGATATTCCAGATTTTCTTATCATTTATTTCCTGAAATTCTGAAACGTTCATACTGTTTGATGTTAAAAGAGGACTTCTGCCAAATTTATATTTAAATTTTTGCAAAGAATTGTAATTGTAATATTTTTGGGTTGTCGTCAATAGGTTCATTTTCTACTGCGAAACACATTAGAAATTTCTTTGACTCTAATTTTGATGCTGTTTAGAGTCGTTTCGTTATTTTTCTTCTCCTGTAAAATTTTAATAATGTCAGAAGACACAGTATTAAAATCATTCAATTCTAAACGCGGTCGTTTCAATCATTCATTCAATATCCAGGAGAACCGATTCAAACTTAAGATTTTAGAGCGCAGACTCTCCGGGAAGAGGTCGTTTAGTATCCAATCCATTTATCTTCGCGATTAAAATCTTACAAGAATCTTAGCCCTAAAAGATCCCAAAACTTGATTTGAAATTTATTGCTATTCTGCCATTCCCATCGACACAAATAATAAAGAACAATTTTTTAGCAAATTTTTAAGGATAGCAAGACAGAAAAATACAGACTGAAAGTAATTTTAAGTGTCTTTCTTCTGTCTGGAAAATGTCTGAGCTGCCAGAGGAAGCGAGTGCTGAGCTAGGAGATAATCGTCTTAGTGGAATACCTTTCGCGAAACATAATTGCATGTGTTTCGTCGTTAAATTTAAATTTATTCGTGATATGCAATTTTATATTTTCAGTTTATTCCAGCTTATTTACTACGCTATATTTTAAGTGAAATATTATGAAAAAAATACAACGTAATACTTTCTATAAGTATTTTTACAATATCCGCTGTCCATGAACTGGACATTATTATTTTATTAATCTGATTATAGAAATGTTCCCCTTTTGTAATTCTTCAGTTTTTATATTTCATCCATATTAAATGCGTGAACTAATTTGTTTTAACCAGCCCGGATATTAAAATCGAAGCTATAAATAAAGTGGAATAGATCTTGAATTACGAGTTGAAGTGTCTCGATTTATAAAATTTAAATACAAAATAATCATATTAAAATAGTTGTAGAAACTTTATAAATACGACTGAATAATTGATTTGAATCCTTATAATCTGAAATGTCTCATTGTTATTCGAAATCGTTTGCAAGTTGCGTTATCAGAATTTCTGCATTCAGGTTAATCTTTTAATTCTGGGAAGCAGGTATCAAGAGTAAGAAGTTCTGATCAGCAAAACCGGCTGGCCACGTTCTTACCATGTGAATTCTTCAAGTTCGATCCTCGACGGCGTTTCCGCCTCCTATACTCACTGTCTATTTTTTGAAAATTAATTCGATTTAATTCTTGTTATTTTCAACAAGATAACAGCAGGCACACTATCTGTAAATTATTTTTGAGAAAGTTTTTTATCGAAAGAAAAACAATATTTAGAAACCACAACGAGTTGCTAAGAGAGAGAGATGGAACTCTGTCCCACATCCCTCCGCCTTTCACCATTACAGTTGAGTGGATATGGGACAAATATCCTTTCATAAATTGAAGGATATAAAATTCATAAGGCACAAATTGCAACCGTTGATGCAGTCAAGCCTGACGAATCAAACCAAAAGCATTTTCTAGCTACCATGTTTCAGACGCTCGAATTGTTTTTTCTTTCTTTCATTTTTTGTTTTTTTCCCTTACCATTAAAAACTTAAATGCCTTCTTCATTTTATTTTGGAGTCAGTTTACTCCATAATTTCTTAATGCACAATAATTTTACTCCATGATCTAACCACAGCACCACAAAGTTTAAATCCTCTCAAGATATGATGATGATGGCCCCAGTGGAATCCATTGTAAATTCTGCTTGGCTGTTTATTAAACGAGACCATATTCTATAGGTATCAAATATTTTAACGATTATTCTTGTCTTCAATCATTCATATTCATTGAATTTTCACATGAAAACGCAATTTCATCTATTGTTATCGTCAAATGTGTTTAATATGTGGATCCAGATGCTAAGATCCAATAAAAATTATTATAAGAGTTTAAACACTTTAAAAGTTTTAAACATTTTATTCAAGAAATATATTGGTTTTTTTTATAATCAATTGGTAACTTCTTAGTAACTTTGTCAGAAACTAAATGTGTTCATTTGAACTATTGATAGTTTCTCTTATCGTAAGTTGAATTCAAATTGAGTAGTTGCAATCTGATTCCCAATTCTTATAAACGAATCAGGAAACTGTTTATTTAAACAATAAACTAAATCTTGATGAACTCGTATACTTTCCCGTTTAACTATTTGCTCTCTCGTACTGTTTAAATTAGTTAAATAAAATTTCTACTGTTTAGTTACACATCTCTGCTGCCTTTTGAAACAGGTACTATATATCACTATACGGTGATGATGGGAAAGTTCCATTGTTGCTAGCGCCGCTTGCAAAAAAGGCAGTGTACTCAAACGTTTAGCCAAATGTCACTCCCAAACCAGAAATAAATTTTTTGCAATATTCTATTCACATTACTGATGGGGTGTAAAATTTTAAATACATTGATATTTATACACATATGTATACATATAAAGAAATAAGACACTCAATAATTAAATTTTCTCCATTATTATTTTTCAGAAATGTCTTGATTTCCCGTCATTCGCAGAGGGTTCAAACGGATATTTCTATTCACTTTTCGTTTTCTGCTTTTGAGTTTTTGGACATTAATTGTAATTTTTCCCTCGCTCCGTAATACGAGAATCATATATTTTTCAGTGTATTTTAGTGCAATAAAGTTTATTTCACTAGAATAACGTTCTACTATCCCATGCACTTAGCAGCAGTAATAATTTAGTTGCAGAATCCCGGTATGAATATACATAGTTTATCCATTAACTGATTTTCCTTCATTCAATCTGAAGACTGATTTTGTAAACTGAACCAGAACAATTTAATATACTTTAAAAGGGTGTCAAATATCTCTAAATACTTTCAAAAGTAACATTTAGAGAAGAATATATAAAAATTTGCATTTTTGATTCATTTACATGTAGATGAAACTTTACTTATGTTCAATGATGATAAGTGCAGATATTTCATTGGAGAATTAAACATATACTATTTAGGAGTGAGAATAATTCAGAATTATTAAGATCTGTGTAAAAAATACAGAGGGCGTGTTTAATTAAATAGGCGTCATTCAGAGTTTTCTATAATTCGATCTTACAATCCGAATATAGAGGAAACCGTTTAAAAAGAAACTAACGAGGGTAACCTATCGATATTTCATTTTCTGAATACGGGCTGTTTTTAAAATAAGTCGCGGAATAGTATATCTAACGATTAACAATTTGAATGCATGAAAAAAGGGCGAATTGCAGTTAGTACATTACACTAATGAAAATAGTCTACGGCTGTGAATAAAAGATAATTGGGTTTCATAGCAAGTCTAGAGAGTTTATCCATCTGTCATTAGCGTCATCTAGCGGTAGACTAGTCAAATTCTCCTCCGCATTTGAAATGCAATAATTTCACTTAAATCCTTTTTAAAATAGTAATTGACATATATAAAACCCCTATATTAGAAGAATTATGGATATAGGACACATATACATGAAACGAGTTGCGATGCAGATCTACAATAAAGATGACTTCATGTATAATATTATTACTTGCGTACCACGGGACGTTTGTCATGATGCGCAGGAATTTATTCTACAGAATCTGGATCTTCTTGCCATGTGTTTTAGCAACGAGGCTCCAAATTTAGCGCGCAGCTTATAGGATAAATCGAGTGACTTGCTTATTGATAATAGCTTTATTGTTGAGTGATAGAAGGGAATGCCTTCGATTTAGGGGGTAGATCATATGCCTTCTGTTCTAAAATATATACCATCTGTGTTTAACATGATTTCGGTAATTCAGTTTGCTATCAAGTTATTGTCAGAAGAAATTAACCTCACTTCCCCATTGACGTCTTCACTTTTCCAATCAAAGAATGAGACACTTTTAATCGTCTTAGTGGAATGCCTTTGGCTAAACATAACTGCATGTGTTTCGTCGTTATTTATCGACCTCCAATGATGTATATACAAAAGTCTTCGATCTCACTTTGGAGTGTAAGTGCGACGCAGTTTGTTTAGATGTCATGGTCCAGGCCAGCGATGCTGTATGCGAACAAGTAACTCATAGATGAGTCATTCAAGTAGAAATATGCACTTAACATACAGTACAGTAGAAGGCTTAGAGATCGTTAATTCTTAAAGTGTTTGAAAATTGCGTGCTAGTCAAAACAATACAATCAAAACAAATAACCATTAAATTTTACAGCAAACTTGAGTAATTGAAACGTTACAGAAAAATATGCATTACAATAAGTTAAAAAGTTAAAGTATCAAGAAATATAGTACTTCAACTATACAGTGACAGCTTTACATTCCCGTTCACTGCCAGGTTTAGTTCGGACCCATGCTTATAGAAAAAGTAAAAGAAATTATATTGAATTTGATCGGAAAAGATTCAATTTTTTCAACTGGATTGCTGAAAAAGTTCAAAAGTGACATGTAATTTAACGTCTAGTAGAAAAGTAGGAAATCTACAGTGCCAGCTGAAAATCTTGACGAAAGGATCAAAATTTTACCAAGTAAAATGTATGAAATTCAGTTTAAGACAGTTACAATGTTGATGAAAGCAGTCTTTATTTTTATCCCATTACTGCAAGAACTCTCGAATTTAAAGGTTACATTTGCTATGGTGGGAAAGAATTGTAAAGATAGCCCCAATCTTTCATTTGCGTCAATGCTAAAGGAAGTGATAAGATGGTTCTCATAACCATAAGGTTGCCAAGATTTTTTAAAGACGTTAGAACTTTCACAATAAGTTATGAAGAAAATTTTAAAAAAAGGATCGCCCTGTAGCATTTTTCTGGGTGGTACCAAAAAGTTGTTAGGTATATGAAAAATAAGAAACTAAAACTTTGCCTTTTATGAAGCAATGTCCTTCTCAACCTCAAGAAAATGTGTTTTCAGAAAGTCTCAATACGGTTTTTATTGCGCTAAAAGTTAACACCAAACTGTACTTCTTAGACCTGGGAAGTCTAAAAACTAACAAGTGCACAACCAAAAACTTTTACTTCAACATGCCCTTAAAAGCATCACAACAGTAAATACCCACGGAATGGTAAATCTACATTTGCCATAAATATTAACTCCCTGGCATGGAATCGAGTCAGATCTGAAGAAATAAGGAATTGTTTCATTAGAGGAGAGTTTCTAGATATAAAACTAGATGAATGTGATATCAGCGATGAAAATGATGTTGACGAAAGGGACGATGGATTATGATCATGGATGGACTGGAATCACCTGAGATCAGAGACAATTTTTAGGCGTACGAGAACTGGGAAACCGATGTAATGACTTTGGAATTATTCACAATTGATATGAAGAAGAATGAAAAGACATCCACCATCCTTTAGAAACGCGATGGAACTCCATTGAAAAAGTTCGAATTTATTTAGTTTGTCAAAACACTATTTTGTGTGAGTGAAAAAAAATCAAGGAATTTAATTCCTTTAATAATTCTGTACATAATAGTCACAGACAATCAACGGATCAAATGGTGATTAATTATTTTTTAAGTTAAATACTTGTTTGCATGAACATAAATCGAACAGAAAAAGAAATGATTACGTAATACTCAAGGTATGTAGAAAAAAAATAAGATTTTTCTCAATTTTATGGTACATTTTCAATTTTAATTAATTTTACTCAATACTATGTAGTTATATACCAGTACCTTAAATAAACTGTAAAATTACTTTTACATGAGTTAACCTTAATAGAATTAAATTTATGAAAACGAAATTTGTTTACTCAATTTTCGATTATACGTCTTTTCATCTATATTTCGCTTTACGTCAGTCTCTTAAAAGGTGTATAAACTGAATGTATAATTTCAAAGCAATAATTGCGGTTAGAGATATACGCGGTGACTGTCACAATTTAACAAGGGTCAAATTATTGTCCTATATCAAGGGAAGAAATCCCTTAAGAAGATCGCTAAAATCACGTGCATTGGTTTGTGTACTGTCCAGCGTATTATTAAATCCTGTAATGTTGTGAATGAACAATCATCATCCTCGAAGAAACACTGTGATCGAAAAACGATCTTAAACAATCGTTTCCAAAAATCATTGAAACGATTAGTAAAATCTAATCGTCAAAAATCGAACTTAGAAATTAAAAAGAGCTTTGACAAGGAAAATAAGACTATTTACACCCGTATGATGAGACGAGAACTCAAAGGAATGGGTTAAAGAGTTGTAGTGCAGCAAGAAAGTATCTAGTTACTGCGACTGAACAGAAAAAAGAGACAGCAATTTGCAAACGAACATAGAGGTAGGACCTTTGAGAAATAACAATAAATCATGTGGTCAGATGAGTCCATATTTACTCTCTTCCAACATGAGGAATGGATTAATGCTTTTTTAAATTTCAAGATTTCTTATGATTACTTTTGAAATAATGTAAAAGTGATAATAAACTCTTTCATCTCACGCGAAATTCTTAATAGTGAAAGCTAACTAATATCCTCGATTTTCTTTTCTATTCAAACTGTTATTAATCATTTTATGAATTGAAACAAATTTAATATCCTTCACGTAGTAAAGGACTTTTGTAGAAATGTCCGACTGGTCTTATTTAGGTCTGAAATCAATTGCATCCTCAAAGTTAACCCTTTAACACTTTCATTTCCTTTTCTATCTAATAAGATGACACTTTCTGTTTTGGAAAAGGCAGTCGTTTTCGCTCATCTAAGAAGACATAGAATATTTGAGACACTTATGGATTCTACTTTATTTTTATGCCAAGTTATAAAGCTAATTAAAAAAATAAACTTTAATTTTTGAGCCGAAAAATGTGATAATTCAACGCAAATACATCGTAAGGGCACGTCTGTTAAGGGGTTACAGGGGAACAGGGAATACTAATCATGACTTTTTTTAATCATTATAAGTTTTTGCATGAAGAGACTTGATTTCTTGAGACTCACATTACGAAACATTTAAGAAGAAATTTGCAAATTTATTATTGTGGAAAATGTTTTTCAACCATTACTTTGCTCCTTTGTGTAATTTCGACTCAATGAATAGTATTCCTCAATATTTTAAACTAAAGAATTGTTTCCTTTCCTTTTCTTCGTTTTGCTAATTTCCGGGCAAAAATCACGGTGTTAAATGCATGTTTTATGGAATAAGCAAGTATACAGTGTGCCAAAGAGCTCAACGTATAAACCTGTCCATGAAATACAGATCATCGATAGGAATAATACTCGCAAAAGAAAGCATGATCAGAAATGGATAGGTGATTCTATTCAAGACTTTCAATATGTTTGCATGCGGCTTCCACATTGTAGACGTCGACTGACTGCGGTGAATATGAATAGTTTTACGAACGCCTTGTTGAGAGATACTTTTTTCGGTTGTGGCCTACCTATCGGAAATGGACGTGGTGCTACACGGTAGTTTCAGAAAAGATTTTCCAACGGAAGATGTACCAAATCAGCAAATGTTGGCTCATTTGCATAAGAACCCATCTGAACATGGAACCCCCATAGTGTCGATTCTGTGGCGGCCTCAGTCTACACCAAGAACCGTTTTCAAACAGGATGTTGTGGACCGAAAACCAGGCTCAAGTAAACGGGCGCCTGCCGCTGCAACAGAATCATCTCCAACAATTTTGTGGCTCGTTATTCAGAGACAGAGTTTGCATCCGTTTAATCTTCCAATTACTCCAGTCGTATGAGCATCAATGGAGTGTCGACTTTGAACATTGGTTTCCTCAAAAAAGTGAGGACGACCTGCAGTTTCAAGGTTCTGTTTTGCTCAGTTATGAGCCCTATTGTGAGAATATCGGGGTTTATATCAAAATTCCTAAATAAAAGTCATGAAATTCGATAGAACATCTAATTTAAATCAATTAGCTTAAAAAAATAAAAAGTATTTTTGTTATTTTTCTATCCACCATCCCCCCCACCCTCTATGTTTTAATGCCTTTCGGCGCAACCCTCGCTATTGAAAGGCAGCAAATTACACTGTCAGATTCTCTTCGTTTCAAAAACCCGAGAGTAGCACTTTACGATTTTAATACGTAAAGAGGTTATAGGCAAAGAGTAAGAAGAAAGCTTTCCTGAAATTCTTTCTTAAGTCGTGACTTCCGTCCGATTAGGCATATTTTTTAGTTAGTTGAACAGCAAATCAATAAATGGAAAAAATGTTTCTATATTCTGCAAAGTAAAATGCAAAGACCTCTCTCTCCCTTCATTCTGTAATTCACCCCTGCTTTGATGAAATCCACTCCACCTGGCGCATGCGCAAGAGTTCGATGGGTTTCCGTATCTCAGAATGATCAGTGTGTTAATAGGCACACTTTTCCTTGTGTTGTTTATCCGGTTAGAGAAACACTTCAGCATAAGTAAAAGTGCCAAACACTGATTCTCATGAACAAGCATTAATCCGCGTCGTCGATTATAATAAAAAAACTGGAAATTACCACTCCTTCTTTTAAAGTAATCCAAAAATACATCTGTTCTTCAAGGCAGTGGGATGTAGTTTTCGTACAAACATAAAATGATGATCCATTATCTTTTGTGCTCCGAGATAAGAAGAAACAAAAATCTAAGCATTTTTTTTTTTTTTTATTTTCGTACTTTTTAATAGGAAGCGAATTTAACAAATTGTATAAGATTATGTCTGTAAAAATATACGAATTTCTGTTGCTAGTAGGATTTTTGATCCTAAAATCGTGTCGGGAAGAGAGCCTTAAAAAACTTCGGCCTTTCTGTATGAAGCAGGAAGGAAATTGCCAATTCGCCTTAATGTTATTTTGAAACGTAAGCAAATATGACATTATATAGGACATATAAAATTTTTCAAAGTAAAATTTTACATTATCCGCTTTTTCTAGAAAAAAATTAATGCTTGGCTTAAATTTTTTATCTAATCAACACACTTTGTTTTTAAAACAAACGATAATGTTTTTATTTTTCAAATTATTTGTTTAAGTATTTAAAAGAAAATGAAAAAGAATTATTTCTTACGAAATTCATGGCGAATATTCAAAATTAAAAGCAATGTCTTTATGAGAGTAGAAATAGTATTTGAAAAAACACCTTAACGGTAACACTCCTGGGACATTATAGCGAGCCATTCACGAGTAGTCCAATCCCTTTTTTGGAAAATGGGATGCCCAACGCCTTCGTCAGTGTTAAAACCCTATGAAAATTTTCTTGGACAGACGGCAAAGTTCGAATTCCAACGATGTAGGTTTTCGATTCAGTCCGTTCGGTCATAAAAGTGAAATATGATTCTTCGAGACGGGCGATAAGTCATCTGTTTATGTTTGGGAGCGTTGGGGATTGAAAATATAAGTGGGAGTTGAGGTTAGACTGAAGAAATCATGGCATGGAGGAGAGGATGCTCTCTGAAGAAAGTGGAGATCCCCCTGTGTAGAAACAGGAGGATGGGTGGGAGACACTCTGGCGGGGGGAATTAGGTGGATCGAATTGGCCGATAGTGAATTTTCGCGCCTTCGTGAATGGTCCACCTAAATCGATCGATTTGAATCGGCTAAAACAAACCGGACTTGTATCAAGTGGAATGATTGGACTACTCGTGGATGCCCTACTTAAAGTGTCATAGGCACGCGTGCAAGTTTAACAAGCGATGGCAACTGTGAGTCTTTTAAGGCATAACGGTGATATCAATTTGCAAAATATTGCATAATGAATTCAACTTGTACATTTTAAATAATCGTGACTCCAACTACAATTGCTCATTGAAATTTCACTTTTTTGACTGAAAGCAATGTAAACACATTGAACACGTGTATAAGTGATGCCAGAATCAAATTCTCAGCAAAAGTGGAAAATCATGTAGTTCTTTCGATTATTGACTTGGCCAACTTAGAGTACAGCATCACATTGCAGCGTAGGTAAAAATTGGTTTTTGTTTATATGAATTTATATTCAAGCATGAATCATAATCAGAAGTAGTACTGGAATTAATACAAGAAATAGTTTTTCTATATATTATGATTTTTATAGACTAAAAACAATTAAAATAAAAATATAACAATTTCTGAAAAATTCAAAGAAAATAGATTAAATACATACAAAGTATCTGGTGCGTGAAAAATTCAGCAGCTTCCATGAAATATTTGACATTAATTCAAAAATTAACTAACATCGTGAAACAATCTACCACAGGAAAAGTAAAATAGAAATAAAGATATAAAAGAATCCGGAAGTTGGATATTATCAAGGGTAACCCGCACACATCGATTCTAATATTCAATATTAAGATATTTTTCTGTAGAGGAACCTACATTGAAGTCTCAAATTTGATACCCATGTGACCCAAAATATCCTAGACTAAATGAGAAGTGAAATCTATCATTAAATACTGTAATTTGCCTTTAATACAAAAAAGTAGAAGAAAGAATGAATTAATTTTTGATTATGATCTATATAATTCTTTTGTTTAGTGCCATCTTCAGTCTATCCTCATTAAATTATCCTTCAATGGCAGCTATCTATAAAATTAAGAAGACTAAAGTTAAGCGAAAAATTAATCATTCATCTAGAACTACAAATCAGATGGCAAAAGTTTGAGTATTATAGATACACCAAACTAGTATACAACCAAATTTTCCAAGAGGAAAACTAAGCCTAACTGCCAACTACTGAAAAGTTTTACAAACTAATATTTATATATAGGCTCAAAGCCAAAAGTTTGATCAAGAGTTGAATCTTTGGAATAGAAAAATAAATTAACGTGAAAATAACTAAAAAATATTTAACGTGACCAAAAAATATTTAACGTGATATAAATTATAATCTATTTATGTAATATATAATTATTGGCCGAGCAACTATATAGATCTACTCCTTCACTCCGGTTCCCACTTTATATATATATATAGCTATGTGTAAAAAAGTATTACCAATATTTTAAAAAGAAATATTTCCTATATAAATATTTTTTTAGGCATCTAATTCAAAAAATTTCCAGCTTCTTCTTTTATACGTTTATATAATGCCTCAAATTTTAAGTTTGGGCTGTTAAATACAATTATGGTCTAACACGCATCATCTATACAATATGAGCGTGTCTGCATTCCGACGCTTAGTTAGGTGAAAAGGTGATATTAGTGTTTTGAGGTTTACTCTCCGTTATACTTCCCCAACATGAATTTGCCTTATTCACAAACGCGAGTTGATCTTCACTGGCAATTTTGCCTTCTGATTTCTTATTCTCAGCACCAAAACAGCGCCGTTGTCTGTTTATTGACCCGCGAAATTCGACGGATTACATTTTACTCGCAAATTTCTGCGTGTTCAATAAAATGAAAAATCGATCTCGAGCAATAATTTGAATGTGAGCATGACTGTATAGTAAATGTTTTTGGGGAAATTGAACCTCGCGGAATATTTTGGTTTTTAACATGAAAAGCAATGCAATTTTTTCAAAGTTAAGAACAAAAAAGAACTTCTCTCCATTACAATTTTTTAGAAACAAATATAAATGTATATGTTTGAAAATATGTTTCATGTTATGAACACCGATCTTGGAAGTGGAATTCTCGATTTCTCTAGAGAGATTTAATATTCGTTTTAAAAAAATTGCGGGCAAATTACGAGACGATTTTCCTTAGAGATTTAAATTACTGACAGTCTCAATAGATTATTCCGTTCATAGTGAAATGATGTGTTGAAGAAAGATATATAACCAGATTTAAACTGTTTGTCGTTCCACTTTTACTCCAATAAATACAAATCGCTTCTCGATTAGGTAAATTTAAATGCATATATATTTTTTATATATCTTGGAATTTGTAGTAATTCATATTTTATTCGTGATAGAAACAATTAAAAGAGGTACATTTGTTTAATGTGTTTTATCTTCTTTTTGACAAATTTAGAAACATAAAATGCGTTTTTTCTCCAGCTATGCCCCCAATACTTAGAATTTTGATAAGTACGAGTTAATATTTTATACTTGGTGATGCATCCTGAAATTTGCATTTATATTTAATCAAGCATTTTCCAACATTTCGTATGTTTGTAAATTTCACTTTTAGCCTGTCACTTCCAAACGCGTTGAACGTTCCTTGAGGTCATATAAAAGACGTAAATTTAAGATTTTTTTTCAATATAGTGCCTTTTTAATAGTTACAATACTTCGGAGACTCAATGGCGAGTTCTTCAGCATTAGAACATTTAAATCATTTTGGTAAAAGTAAACCATATTATTGTAATTTTGTTAATACTGATAAAAGCAGACATTTTATTGTAATTTTGTTAATACTGATAAAAGCAGACATTTTATTGTAATTTTATTAATACTGATAAAAGAAGCCATTGTTTGTAATTCTGTGAATAATGTTAAATAATTCGTGAAATGAATCACGTAAATTCCTATAAGAAAAACAATTTCTAAAAAGCTAAAAAAACTGCAATGTAGGCTTAGCTTTTTTGTAATTGGGGTCTACAGTTCACAGTATTACTAATATCTCTTTGCATGAAACCAGATGTTTGTCCTCTTGACATGGCTTTTACAACATGAAATTAAAAAGTAACCTAACAGGATGCGTACCCAGAAGGACTCCGCTTAGCCAAATAATTTTGAACGAGTATTTATAAAGTCAATTAGTGATCAATTAAGGATGGTTCTAATTTACAGATTTAGCTGATCCTCAAGTATCTCTTGTTGAATATTATTATTTAACCTCTCAGTAATTATTCAGTTACATATTTATTGACCAAAAGAAGAGAACTCTGTTTCACCCAATAAAATTAAAAATTATTTTATAAAAGATTTTCCGAAATTTCCAATTTTTTATTGACAAAGTTCTAATATTCCAATTTCCAATATTTTTATTAATAATTATGCCTTTAGAAAACTGATAATTGTTTTATTCAGCCGAATTAATTAGAAATAACATCTACCTTTATAAGAGGCTAAATTAAGTAATACCAAACTTAATACGACCACGCGAGTATTACAGGCTAATTATACTAAGTGCCTGCTAAGACCCCGAAATGAAGTTGTTTCTTTTAATGAACATTCATCAATTAGAAAGAGCGTAATTTTTCTAGCGTTAACTACAGTACGATACTTTTTGAAGGACTGGCAATTTGCATACAACTTAATTAATCATTGAACAGATTTTCCTTAGAATCATTCGGATTTACATTTATTTTCCGGAGATAATTTTTACATTAAGAAAAAATAAACACTTAGATGGTGACAGACGTTTTTAAAAAGTTATACCACTATTTTAATTCAAACATTTTCTTTATAAATTTTCACACAAATTGATAAAACTAACATCCTTTATTGCGAATCTTTGATTTCTTTAAATAAAGCTTCGACTTGATTGTCCAGGCTGGTAAACGAAGGTTAGAAATTAAGTTCTTATCATTTGAAGGTACAGGGGAAATAACGAAGTGATTCCAATTTCTTCCGCTTTTGAGGTTTCATTGCCATCTTTCAGCAAAATGAAAGTAGTTTTTTGACATCTATTTGGAAATGAGTAGATAACAGTAAGCTTAGGAATATGCAGGCACATGCAAGCAATCATCGCGCTTCTAAGTACTACCTCCGGAATTTTTGAGTTTTCAAGCTGTTTTTCGCATTATTAACGTGGTTTGCTTTTTTTCAGTATATGAGACATTTCGGCGTCCCGAAATTATGACTGGGGACGAAGAAAATGCCACTTATAAACGGCAAGTTTAGCCGCATTAAATATGTCTAGATTTAGATTCTGCGTTTGATAAGCGACACCAGCGCCACTCCATAAGAAGCAAAGGAACTCACAGCCGATAAGTTCATGATTTAAAGATGAAAACACGATCAATCCTAAATTCTATGACTATGACCTAAATCCTATAATAATTCTAATTATATGGTCGAGACAACGCAATGTGTTATTGAGAAACCCCTACTGAATAATTGAAGATCGAGCATATTATTCGAGATTGATCGGTATTAGAAACAACTAAGTAAAATACTTGTTATAAAACTTTTATTAATTATACTTCTACTAAATGAAAATGTAGAAAATGATATTAAGTTCCATTATTCAAATGACCGAATAAGTTCAAATTTTGTAATAGAAATTTTTATTAATAATTATGTCCAAAGAAAACTGATAATTGTTTATTGAGCCTTATTTATTAGAAATAAACTCTGATTTTAAAAGCGACGAAATTAAGTAAAACTAAACTTAATACGACCAGGCGAGTATATAGTAAGTGTGCTAAGAACGTGCTTGGGCCCGAGATGAAGTTGGTTTTTAAATTTTTATATCTGGACAGATTATTTCCATATAATGTTCAGTGCACAAGCAGATTTTAACCAGACAAGTCATTAGTGGCAAAATGCAGAAGAAGCGATTAGCGGCGTGAAGTACATTGATAATAGTTGGCTACTGCTCACGTACCTACCGTGCGTACTGAAGGAAGTAATTGCGGGCACTTCTTTGTTCGTTGATTTAAGGAAATGCTGAGAAAAACGGCAGCTAATGAAGTTTCAGCACCTCCAGACATCTGTTGTCAGTACCCAACTTTCAGCATTGTACTTTACGCAGCCAATCGTTTTCCGGCATTTCGCCTCTCATGACTTGTCCGGTTAAAATCGGAGTTGTGTACAGCGCCTGAAAAGATGTAAAAGTCTAGATCAGAGAGTATTAGAGATACACAGATATTCACTTTTTCAGGGTTGCGAAAGAAATTCAATCTTTATAAAGAAGACATTTTCTCAGGAAACTGTCGTATCAATGACTAGGTTGAAGGATGCACTTTTATGCTCGATAAATATCGATATATCGAATCCATATCGATTCATTTTATATCGATTACAACTTAATTGTCTTCTCTAGAATGTAATTCACTGATGGAATTTTGTGTATGAAACTTTTCACAAAACTTTCGGCGAAAATATCACAGGTTATACGCTTATTTTTATTCGCACGCTGTATTGAGTTTTATCGTAGCATGCATATGAAGTCAGTTTCAGAAGGCCTAGCACTCAGTTGCCCCTACTCAATTTCAGATACTGGGAAACTGGATATCCCCTACAATATTTTATACTGAACAAAAAATAAGAAATTTCGTAGAAATTAAACTACATTATGTAATATTTAAAGCGAACTAGTTATTTTTACTGTAATTATAAAATCACAATTTCCAGACTAATTTGAATCAGGACATGACTGAAGTGGCACGATCTCTTGGCATTTAAAGAAACCTGCACCAAATTTAATACGAGACTGGATGAGGAGAGTTGCGTCCAACAACCTTTCTAGGCATGAAATCAACAAGATACTAAAACGCATCCTCCAAAACAGATCCCTATTTGAAAATTTTTAACACCTTTTGTCATCACTAGAAGATGATGGTGATAAATCACTAGTCTCAAAACCCTAATGCTCTCTTTTCCCTAACCCTCTTTTTTTCAGCATCTTCAGCATTGTAGAACTTTTCTTAGTGTATATATTATATCTAAACGAAAGAATGGTGATTGGTGATTGTGAATAATCTCAACAGTTACTTGTATTTTTTGATGCACTTAGACTTTAGTTACATGAAAAAGAACTGAACAGCTTTTACAATTACAGTCGCCGCTCGTTATAACGACCACTCATTATAAAGATCATTCCATTATAACGACCAGTGATAAAATCCCCAGCTGTGTTTCCCTATGCACTCTATGTTATTTTACTTCCGGTATAACTACCGTAAAGTGTCGTCTAATCCCAATATAACGTCCGAATTCAGCGGACTCTTCCCGGTATTTCTCCCAAATTCCTTTATTTTCTTCTTTAAAATATATTTTAGAAATATATTTTTAATTGATAAAATTGTATTTTTAATACCACAGATAAAAAATAATTTGAGAATTTAGTTGGAATCTCTTTAAAAAATAGCCTATTTTTACGGAACTGCTGAGCGTGTATGTGTACATTTATTAATTATTTCCACTATAGCGACCACTCGTTATAAAGACCTTTTGCTGTGGGGCGCAGAGGGTCGTTATAACGAGCGTCGACTGTATTATTTTACTTTTATCATTGAATGAAAAAATTTAAGTTTCGATTGAGTTTTTTTTCTTTCAAGTATACATGTTGTTTTTGTGCATTTTATATGTGATAAATTATTGTTTTGTTTTCTGCTTTTTTGTTTCTCTCTTCTTTATATTCTCCAATTATGTTTAGTATTATCTTAATAACATTAACTTCCTTCTTACTTTGTTCTTAAAATTGTCATTTATCTTCATTTAAAATAAATTACCGCCTTTTTTCAGAGTAAATACCATTCAGAGTTCGAGTACTTGTGTTAACAATATTTGTTTGCTTGATTTTATTTTCATTGTACAAGAAATGCATTCTTTTTTTCTGTGTATCCTCGGCACTTTAAGCAGCTTATCTGTATTTTGTTTGCGATCTTTAATAAAAGTGACGTTTTCATACCCATTCCACCGTTCAATAATCATAATGGCTACAGGCACGGGGGTATGAGGGTGGTGTTCTATGTCTGAAGTTGTATTTGCACACTAATTTATACTCTAATTTGTTAAAAATTAATATCAAGTGTAGTTCTAATCCCAGAACAATTTTCTAAAGTTTTCAATAGAATTTTTTCATGATTTCAAATTTGGTTACAGATCATTGTGGTCTTTTTTTCAGTTCGCTGATTCACGCAATACTTAACGGCCCTAGCAATCTTTGAGTTAAAGTTTTTAGATTGTGCTAATTTTTTAAATTTATAACCATTTCGTTTAAAATTATTCTTAAATTTAATTTTATTTTATTTATAATTCAATGTTTTGTATTTCCTGTTTGTTCCTGTCTTTAAAATTTTAATTGCCGTCAAAAAATTTTATTAAATTACTGGAATACGTTTGAAATGCGATTCTTAAAAATATATATCTCAGCAATAACATTTTATTTACTAACTATATTTTAACTAAAATATTAAAAACTGAAGCTTCAGCGTAATTTCTCATATTTGTACATTTGCAATAACCACTGTCCC
>BGPR01004135.1:89299-118572 GCA_013235015.1 Araneus ventricosus | reverse complement strand
ATTCAGGAGATTTTCATAATTTCTCTAGCTTTAGATATTTTTAGCTGTGTATTTCATAAGAAAATATCAATTCTCCTAATTTTAAGAGTTAAAAAGAGTTAATTTAATTGATTTATGTGTTTCATTTATACGATATAACTAGCTAAATATAAAATTCCTAATCACTTAATAAATATGTAATAACGATCAGAATCGTGTGCAACTTTGATGACTAAAAATCCGTTATATATTTCTATCGCCGAGAATTCAACCTTTTTAGACATTACAGCTTATGGATGCAACTGTTTTCTTCTGTGTGTGTTACTATGAAAGTTGTTTGACATTACGAAATTAACACAATTAATTTGATGTGTGAACCAGCTGGTCGCCGAAGACGGCTATATCACATTAGATCACATTAGTTTAAAAATGTTTTGTATATATTATTATTTCAGTTTAATTACAATTTCAATCTTAGCACTCCCTGGCATAAAGTTTCCAGGTGTGGGAGAGAGATCTTTAGATTGCAGTTTTGAAAAAAAAAGGCGGGGAGGGGCGCTATTTTAGTATTTGCCCTGTTCGCCATTTTATGTATGTACGCCGCTGCTGATAACGGAAAACTTCCAAAGGGAATGATGGTAGCCAAGACACTTGTAGTTCTATCTAAAGGGACCATTCCTGTGAGAGTTATAAATCTTAGTGACAAACCAAAAGTCATTAAGAAAGGTGAGGTGCTAGCTAAATGTGCTCCTGTCACCTGCATTGAGAGAAGTCCCTACCTGACATCAAACCAGTCTTTTGAATGCTTAAGAAGAGAGTTTCTCAATAACACCGAGTTAAATGACGAACAGAAAAGAGCAACGGAACGAGTTATTGAAAAATTAAAAGATGTGTTTTCTCGCACCTCTGATGATGTCAGAAGAACGAACATCGGATAAATACAGGAAACCATCCTCCAATGAGGCAAAACGCTAGAAGGCTGCCGTTTTCAAAAGTGGAAGAAGTGAAAGATCTGTTGAGAGATATGCAAGAAAAAGATGTCATCGAACCCTCATCTAGTCCTTTAGCCTCTCCCATGGTTTGGGTGCGGAAGAAAGATGGTTCCACAAGGTATTGTGTGAATTATCGCCGACTGAATGACATCACAAAAAGGACAGTTATCCCCTTTCCCGAATCGATGATACATTGGACACACTTTCAGGAAAGGAGTGGACTGACAGAGTGGGTATTGGCAAGTTGAAGTACATCCTGATGA
This sequence comes from Araneus ventricosus, assembly GCA_013235015.1. NCBI lineage: Eukaryota > Metazoa > Arthropoda > Arachnida > Araneae > Araneidae > Araneus > Araneus ventricosus. Next base: position 117,338 of record BGPR01004135.1, on the reverse strand, counting down.
CCGTGAGAAGACAGCGTTCTTCACCACTGGAGGACAAGGGCTCCGGCAATTCAGAGTCATGCCATTGGGCCTTTGCAACGCACCAGCCACATTCCAGCGTCTGATGGAGACAGTGTTGAGGGGACTCACTCGGGAAGCTTGTCTTGTTTACCTTGATGACATAAATATAGTCGGACGGAATTTTGAAGAACACCTTGACAATCTAAAAAAGGTGCTAAAGAAATTAAAAGAGGCTAACTTGAAGCTAAGTCCATCCAAATGCAATTTGTTCCGCCTTGAGGTAAGCTACCTTGGCCGCGTAATTTCTGCTAATGGCGTTAAAACTGAGCCGGGAAAAGTGTCAGCGGTGAAAGATTGGAATCTTCCGCAGAATGTACATGAGCTTAAGAGCTTCCTAGGACTCTGCGCTTATTATAGAAGATTTGTGAAAGGCTTTTCGGTAATTGCAAGACCACTTCATAGGTTGACTGAAAACAAACAGAAGTTTCTGTGGTCGGAAGAATGTGAGAAAGCATTTAACAACTTGAAAGAGGTTTTAATATCGGCACCCATCCTGTCATATCCTGATTCTGAGAAACAATTCATTTTAGATACTGACGCCAGCAATGAGAGTGTCGAAGCAATGTTGTCGCAAGAAATAGACGGCCATGAACGCGTCATCGCATATTGGAGTAAATGCCTCTGAAAACCAGAACGAAATTATTGTGTCACCCGAAACGAGTTGCTTGCAGTAGTAAAAGCTGTGGAGAACTTCCATAGTTATTTTTGCATACGAAAATTTCTACTCCGAACGGATCATGCCCCTGTCGCCTGGCTATTAAATTTCAAGAACCCAGAGGGAGAGGGGCAAATATCCAGATGAATATAAAAACTTCAGGAATATGACTTTGAAGTAAAACATCGCAAAAGATCCTTACACGGAAATACGGACGCTTTATTAAGATAGTCCTGTTGTGAAAATTGTCGGTATTGCCCCACAGTTGAAAAGAAATACCAGAAGATAACACCAATCGTGCACCAAATCAAGGATCCAGTTCAATCACAGACATATCTATGGAGTGATAAAGAAATTCTTGAAGCACAAATGAAGGATCCAGGCAGAAGACCAATAATCGAATTTATGGAATCATCAAATACAAGGCCCATATGGCAAAACATCTCAAGCTTCAGTCCCGGAACTAAACGTTATTGGGCTCTCTGGAATTCACTTCATCTTCGAAACGGCGTCTTGTATAGAAAGTGGGAGTCCGAAGACGGCAATTCTTTAAAGTGGCAATGGGGAACTTCAGCATTTTTTTTATTTTTTAAATCGATTTAAAATACTTCGAAACGAACAATAGCATTAAAAAAATTTCTAGACAGTTTTTTTTTTAAAATTTGCAATCAAAGTTCGCCTCTCAGAAAACGCGGGAAAAACGATCCATTTTGGCGCGAAACGGGTCTGACGTCAAAATTGCCAGACGGGGAGAAACACTCTTCCTTCCCGTTCCCGCTGTATAGAGATTCTCTTTTTTTCTATACTTTCCGACTATCGCATCAGATAAAATAATGTCGGGAAGTTACAAGTATTGTATTGTTCCTAAATGTCGTATTACAACTGTAACGGCACCCGATAAATTATTTATCAGTGACAAAAAATTATGTTATTCGCAAAAAGTGGTGTAAAGCGATGAAGAGAGATCCGAATCTAAATCCGGAATTATCAGCAAGCAGTGTTCGTCATGTCTGTGGAGATAATTTTGATGTGAGTTATTAATCTATATTATACCTATTAAAATTGTATATCATGAAGCACAGTAAATTCAGAATTCGATATCTTTTTTTGTTCTTAAAAGAAGTATAAGGTGAGGTTAGCAGCAAAAAAAATTAAGATATTTTAAAGCAAATAGTTAAAGTTAATTAGTTTTTTCCCATTTGATTACATGGAATTTATTTTTTTACCCTTTGAGGGGCAATGGCCCCTCAAAGGGTAAAAATATAGAAGATCCCACCTTCTTTAAGAATCTGTTTTTTAAAAAAACTTGCTCATGTTATTTTATAGCATAAATTTTTTCAATGGATATTCGAATATTTCTTATATTTTTTAAAAAAATTACCAGTACTATTGAAAATTAACAAGAATATCTTAAAAATTAGTTTAAATTCTCGACTTTTTTAATAATAAAATTCGTTTTCATTTGTAGTTCAACAAAATAATTCGCAGAATTAACTTTTGATGCAAAATAAATTCTTTATATTCAATGAATGCATTAAAATCAAAATTAGTCTTCAAAAAGTTAGTTTGCTCATCAATTATTATAGTTGAGAAAAGGTGGGATAAATTTATCTCATCGTGCATCTCGAGTTTGTTGATGGCAGCACTTAAATTCCTAGATCAGTCGCATTTGGTCTGGTTTGAATATTATTATAAGTTTATATAGTTTTTTTTATATAATTCAAAAATTAACTAACATAATGAAAAAAACCTACTTTGCAGTAAAGAAGGCTTACTACTTACATACACTTTGTTCGTATCTTTTCTTTTTTTTTGTAGTTTACGAAAGTGGTTACAGTTTTATCATTTTTAATTTTTTAGTGTATTTCTTTATATAAGTTATTTTTACCAGATTTTATATTAATTAGTATAAACTAGTATTTTAAAATTAATACTTGTTTAAAGGAAATAATTTATATAGTAAAATAAAGCGTAGTAAAATAAAGCGTAGTAAAATAAAACTATATAAAATAAAATTAATTTTTAAAAGGCACAGGTGTGTTTTTTAAAAAATACCGTACCTGAAATTATTTTGAACGGAACTTCTGAAATAAATAAATTCCTGATTTTTTTTTTCTGTAGGCATACGAAATTTAATACATCATGCAAAATCAGGTTTTTATCTTTTCGTTCTTGTTTGTGCAACAGAAATCGCAGCGTCTTCTCGGAATTCCCGAGGGCCCCTCTGCAATTTATTGTTGCTTGATGGTTTCGTAAACCTATCCTTTTTTTTCCTAAGGCGAAGCCTTTTCTGTATAGTATAGAGCCCTATTCCAGTAACTGAATGCATTCACGGGAAGGTCAAAACAACTTTTCTTATGAGATAATTTACGAGCCGGCGTTTTGTGTCCAGTTTCTTTGTCGGAACTGAATAATTACTTACTGACAAAACATTTGTGTTACTTCCCTTGTAATAAAATAAGCAAGCGATCAGGATTTTACTGATAGCTTGCTTTGTTCCGAAGCTTTCAAAGAGATCCATAAAAATACTACAAAATAGTATGTCACATTTGAGTGCTGACTGTTGGAAAATCTGTTGCATTCAGAGAGATACACATTCTTTCAAGGCATTTTCAAATAAAGGGCTGACGATACGATTCGCGGAAGAGTCTCAGGGAATACGGAAGACCATTGATGGGCGGTGGGACTATGTCATTCCACCCCTTGTGAAAAAAACTAAAAGCAGAAAAAAATTCTTTATTTGTAAAATATTTTGTGAAATTGAATGCTGAATAGTAGAAAAGCTAAAGCTTCACTTTTAAAATGTTAGTTGGTACAAATGCATTGATTCAAAGCAGAATACAGAACAAGCGAAAGAGAAGCATGCGAAGGAAGGCACCCTCGACGTCAGAATCTACTCGGCCAGTGAGAATGCGTTTCGGATTCAAACATAATTCCTGTTATTTCAGTGCATCTTTCGCTCTCAATATTTAAATAAATAAATTTTTCTGTAGAGATTTCACTTGCAAATTTGAAATTAGAATGATCTTTTATACAAATACGGATGGCTTTCACGTGTTTTTAAGAAATGCCGAAGTTCTCCGTTAGTGCTCCCACGGCCAAGAATACCGGATGTACTAAAGGAGTTGCACAGTAGTCCAACGGATGGTCACTTCGGAGTAATGAAGACTATTCACAAAGTTCGAGAACGGTTCGTCTGGAACAAAGTGAAAGAGGATGTCCAGGATATTATAATAAATTATTTATTAAATTAAAATTTTGCCATGAATTTAGTATACAAGTAAATATATAATATTTTACCAGTGAATCCAGGCAAATTATAACATAGAATAAAAAAAAAATCATGAATTATTTTTAATAATTTTTTAGTAAAAGTGCCAGGTAATAATTAAAATTAACAAAAAAATCAATTAATGGTAAATAAACATTTTAATATACTTATAAATCATTTGTAATCTTAATTATAATTAATATAATCAAAAACGATGAATAGCATAAATAGAGGAAAAGTTGAATTATTTAAAGGCTATTTGTTAATGTAATGATTTTCCGATCCGGATTCTAGGACGAGTCTGCCAATCCGGATTCTAGGATGAGGCTGTCTATCCGAATACGATTCCGAAATCACTCCGTATGAATCGCGTTCACGTGGTGAATACATCACGACGATGATCTTACCACAAACTATTGGCGGTTATTTATTGTTTCTTAGGCAATTTGGCGTCAAGCAGAAATTTCGCCAAGAAATGTTTTGTTTACTTGACCCAAACTATATAAGGATGGCTCGCAGTTCAAGCTGAAAAGAAAACAACAGAATATTTTTAAGTAAGTTTTAATCTATTCATATCTATTTCTCATTCAAAGGGTTTTATTTTGAAAAGTTGTCTGCATTACCTGTCTTAGAATTATTAAAATTGTTTTGTAGATTGGTAATTTAATTTTTAGTTTCACCAGTCAATAAATAAAATGGCAGTGGCAAATTTAGTCACTACTTTCCTTTCCAAAAAAGATTTAATGTTTATTTTGAGTATTTGATATTGCTTATTTCTAAAATGTATGGATGCAATAAATGATGAGGCTTAAGAACAAGATGTGGTCCTGTGGCGCAGAGCTTCTGCCAGCTGTTGAGATTTTCACAAATATGTGTAATTTCTGATCGAAATTTGGCGAGTTATCACTTCAAAAATTTCAAGTTTGAGGGTCGCACAGTGTGTTTAATATTATATTATACAAACGGCACGCACGAGATCATGAATGTAATGATCTCGCATCTAATACAATGATCTAACCAAAATTTTGATTTCATTATTCAAAAATTTTAATCTGAAACCAGTTCTGATCTTTAAGTACTATCATTTTAAATAGGTTTTTAAATAATAATAAAAACAGTAATAACTGATTATAAATGAATTCTACTAAAATTAATTTTCACACATTTTAGCAATTGTTTTTTTGTAATGATATGAAGCAGAAAAATTAATGATTTATTTATTATATATTTTAAAATTTACAAGGAAAGTGACATTTTATCTGTTAAAGCAAACTGTATCATATTTGCAGGAATATTAAATTATTTTATACTGCTATTTGGATTATTTAGTTATACATAGTTATAATTTGTATTTTAAAAACAAGAATTTTTAACATTTTTGAATAGTGTTGAATTGTTTTGATATGTTGAGAAAATGTATGCAGAATATTAAATAACTTATTACACTGTGTGGGAGAAATTCATTTACATAATAATTTCAACCTAGGAAGTTATTATTTTTTAAATTAAAACTTTAAGAAAATATGAAATATATCTTTTAGAAAAATGTTATCTAGCCATGATAGATCTTCAATCTCTTTTCAAAATCTGTGCAATATTTCATATATTTTAAAGGCATACTTTTATTTATTTATTCTTATCTCATTCTAGCAGCTACAATTTTTTTCAGTTCTGTTGTTGTTTAGTGTTATTTAAGTATTTTAAAAATGTTACACTTTCATTTCTTAACTTACATACTTTTAGTTTGCATATTGCATTATAATATAAATGTTTGTCCTATCTTGTTTTCAGTGATCTAATAAATTCGCGCTGATTTATCAGAGAGGAATGGAATGGATTTACATAAAAACTTAGAAAAGATAAGATTTATGTATATTCAGTGGTGAACTTAGGATTCGGGTCTGGGGGGGGGGGCCGAGGTCATAAAAACCTTGTATCGTCGTGATGAATGTCAAACCTCAAGGCTAAAGTCAACCAAATCTCTTTAACTTTACAGACTTTTCTCACCTGACAATAAGAATCATAAAAAACAATACTATACTTTCGATAATTTAATAAAAATTACAATGAAATAACTAGCCAAAAAAATGTTTTCAACCGTGTCCAAGCTACAAGTACAAATGGAATGACTACAAAAGTAGGAAAAGTTTCGAGCCTGTCAAGCCAGAAAGTAATGTTGAAACGTTTTTATTATTTTTTTAAAGAGGTAAATTAATACAAAACAGGTTGTAATGATGTTAAATAAAATCAAGAATTCTGGCTTAGCTCTGGGGGGGGGCTGTAGCCCGATAACCCCCCCCCTGGATTCGCCACTGTGTATATTGAAGATAAGTAGATAGACCTCCCAGATTACAATCTTTTTATGGTTGTGGTGGTGGGGATTTATTCCATGCATGGTTTTTGTATTATTGGTCAGTTATTTTTTAAATATTAATATAATATTAATTAATATTATATTAATTATATTATAATATTAATTTTTAATATTAATTAATTATAAAAACTTAGAAAAGATAAGATTTATGTAAGGTAAGTGCTCCAGTAGTGGGCCACTTGAATTTTAAGTTGAAAAACAAGAAATTCCAACATTCCAATGAAATAAGAGATCTGCCTCTGGTAGGCTGAAACCCTTATCAACTAAATACAAAGGCACAGCCTTTATTTCCTGTTCAGTTAGGAGCTAGAAAGTTTGTTGCTGAAGTTGGTCTCTGAGAGAAGCATTTTTAGCTTATTCTTAGTGATTTCCTTAAGAGGTAACTCTTCATTCAACTATTTTTTAGCATACATTCTATTTGTTTTTAAAATGAATTGTTATTGATATTATTTGATTATATAATGAATGTATTATAAACTATCTTTAAATTAAATAATATTGATAATTTATTGATAGTGAGGGGTGGCCCACTTTAAATGCTCCAGTAGTGGGCCTAGGAAGGCCAGTACTGGAGAACATGCTTTCTCTCAAATAGACTGTTTTGTGATGCTTAAATAAGAAGGTTATATCTTGTAAAGTCTTTTTATTTAATTAGATGTGCTTTATTTTTATCAGAACCAGTAGTGGGCCACATGGCCCACTTCTGATACACTAATAGCCCACTACTGGTACACTAATGGAACATTCTGACCAATTACTTAAATAATAAATATTTTATAGTACTGTTGAGGAAAAGACTGATATTCAAGAATTAGTTGGTCTCTGTAGCGAGGCAGACAATAATAACTATCGCATTGCTGGACCATCGAAAAATATTCCATCACCATTTAAAAGGGCTCTTTTCTGGCTGCAGAAGGAAGATGATAAAAGAAAAAAAGATTTATTCAAGATAAAATATCAAGATTTAATATCCATAATGCCCCAAACAGAACTTAAAATGAAAGATCGATAATTAGCATATACTTTTAATAAAAAAAAATTGGCTGTTAGAGAAAAAATGTAAATCTCATGTGACTAGAATCTATAAATAAAAGATTTCACCTATATCAAGCCATTTTTATTGCATTTTTTATAGTGTATAATGTTAATATATTGTTATTATTACTATATATAATGCTTTTTTCTTTGGCACAATTGACAAATCTGGGTGGCCCACTTTTGGTATGTCCACTACTGGTACATCAAAAGTTTGCTATGCCCACTTCTGGTGCATAGGAGTGATCTAAGTTTTTAATTTTTAAAAAATTATATTACAATTATTTTGATATTTCAGGTGATTATTATTTTAGATAAAAGTTTGAACAACCATAAAAAAATAGAGATTAGCGAAACTTCTCAAAAGTTTAGATGATAATTGAGGAAATACCCTTAAGTGGCCCACTACTGGAGCATTTACCTTAACTTAAAATCATATTTGAAAATTCATTCCTGTATTTACTTTTTTTTTTGTTCTTTTTATATTGTGCATTAAACAAATGATACTTGCTTTGAAATTTATAACACATCGTGTTCACTTTGGGTTTGTGACACTGATATATCAAGTTTTAGTATCCTGAAATCACTAGTATTCCCTGCCATCTGCAAGTATGGAGAATATAAGTTACATTAAGCTAATATTATTATTTTTAAAAAAGAATAAGTTGGCTTCTGCAATGCATGCATTAATTTAATACCTAACTCTCTCTAAGTCCATGCAAAGTATACTTATGATCAAATTCATCAATTTTGTGATGTCCTTGGTAAACTATTTTACATCGTCTGATTAGAGCTGCAATTTCTTAGTGACTTCAGAAATGACAAATAATAATAATAATAATGAACACTTTCAATGCATGTTTAAACAATCAAATGAACTAATAATTATTCATTTTTTTTTTAGATAGTAATGTGACAATACCTACCGCTGAAAAATAGGTTGGCCTAGGTTTTAACCAAATTTTTCAATAAAAAAAAGTCTATATGTTTGAATTTCTTATCGTACATCATAACAATATGTCTTGATTTGTCAATTACTAATTATACAAATTAATTAATAAGCCATTGATTTTATCTAATAAGCTCAAAGATCTTCTTTTCTCAAATCAATTTTAGTGGCAAAAATATAATAATATAATATGTATGAAAGTATTAAAATAAGCTATAGGGAGATTTTTCAGGCAACATAGAATGATTTTCTTTTCAATTGCTATTTAGTCACCAGTTGAAATGTCAGCTTTCTAGTGCATGCACTTCAAGAAATAAAAGCTGTCAGTTTATTTATTAATTTATTGACTTTCACAGCAAACCATCCTAAAAAGTTTAGGGTGGAAAAGTCGCTTTCTTTTCAGTTTTGAAAACAAATTAAGTAATTTGATATTATTTGAGAAAAAAAAAAAAAAGCTCTTTAAGGGGAACTCTTGATATTGACTATAGGATTTAGTGAAAATAATTGTTTGGGAAAGAGAGCACATTATTCTTACTAATTAGTACAAACTATAGTTGTTTGCATTGATAAAAAATTATAATCTTTCCTTCAAAATAGAATTTTTGTGATATAGTTGAGTGGATTCATGCTCATATAATGTATGCCAAATGCACCTTGTGTCTATTAAGCTTTTAATTCATTGCACCGTGTAGGTAAAAGAAAGATTTGACATCACAGTTCATTGTAGGATAACATGCATTTAGACGTTGGGTGGCATGAATACTTATATTTCACATGTGAATTGGCTCCATTGGCATTTTTGTGGTGTAAAAATCTGTTCTAATAAAACATTAGCTGCAACTTGTAATAATTTTTAGTAAAACTTATCTTGTGTAATATTAAACTTTATGTCCTTAGTATCATATTAATACTTAATTGGGAGATATTCCAAAAAACAAAACAAAAACAAAAAACCAAGCAAGTCCATAGGTGTTCATATTTTTCTGTCACCCGCTTGTATATGTGATTTAGACATGAAAAACAAATCATCTCTAGATCTGCATACTGCTCTAGAAATGCAATCACACAGTTGATACGACCAGTGTTGGAACTAGTTGTGTCAGAGCAGAGAATTTGAGCTTTATCTTTTTATCCATAGTCTTTTAGAAAATTCGCAATAGAAAACGATGCATATATATATATTTTATTTTTTAATTTGTTTCGACATTGAGCCATTTTACTGATTTCTATGTTTTGGCGAGTTTGGCACCATCAAAATTTTTGAATTATTTTGGTAAACTCAATTGCAATTATAATCTTGTAAATACTGATAAAAGCAAACATTTATTTTTATTTATATGATAAAAGCATACATATAATAGTAATTCTTTTAGTATTGATAACACAAATATTTCATTTTCATCTTGTTAATACTGATGAAAGCAAAGATTTGTGTAAATAATTCACATTTAAAAAAAGCGAGAGAGAGAAATAAAATCATAGTTTTTCTTGTTGATAGTTGTTTTTTCCTGTTTAGTTCCATCTAATCTTGTTTTTCTGTTGTCGTGAAAGGTTCTTGGTGATTCTACCAAACAGTTCATGTTGTAAAAAGTTATAAAGATTATTTGTTCATTCATGCAACATTTTTTTTTTCTCGTATTTATTCTACAGTTTTCATATTGTCATGATCAAATGAGCAATAATCTTTGTAAAAAAATTTATTTAATAACTTTGGAAACTATAACAGTTTATTCTTTGTTAGTTAAGCAAAGATTTTTATAATGAACTGATTTATAATTATGTTTTCCTATTCTTCAGGTTATGTCTTAAGTTCTATCTATAATAGCAATTTTTCCATTTATACTTTCATTTTGAGATAATTTGGAAATTACTCCCTTGCTTTCTATCCAAAAATTAGGCTTCGTGGAGGGCTGATACCATAACCCATGGTTTCATCTTGACGATTATTTTGGAACTGTAGAGCAAAAGCTTGACCACAAACCAAAGGTAAGCAGGACATTCACGAGTAGTCCAATCCACTTTTTTTGGAACATGGGATGCCTTTGTCAATATTAAAACCTGCCGAAAATTGGCGTAGATAGACAGCGAAGTTGGAATTCCAACGAAGTTGGTTTTCCATTCAGCCATTAGGCCATAAAAATGAAATACGATTCTTTGAGGCGGGCGATAAAGCAACCATGTGTTGTAGAGGGGGAATGTGCGGTTAGACTGGAGAAATCAGGGCAGGAATGGGAGGATGCTCTCTGTAAAAAGTAAAATCCCCTCATATGGGCAGGGGGGATCAAAGCGGCCGATAGTGCATTTTGGAGCCTCCATGAATGACCCACCTAAATTGATCGACTTGAATTGGATGAAAACAAACCGGTCTTTGGGCCAAATGGAATGGATTGGACTACTTGTGAATGAACCAGCTTTAAGTGTGTTAAGCCCAGTGTCAAAAGCAAAAAAAAGCAGATCATGGCGCGCATGCCGCTTAAATACTGTTGGGAATGGGGAAAGTCCCGGATAGAGGCTCTCAAAAACTTGCATAATCTAGCTAATCTTTAAGTGAAAGTGAAGCTGGTTTTTATATTAGAATTTATGTAGAAATAATGAGTTTATAAATTAAAAAGTTGATCACCGTTTTTGAAAATAGGAAAATTCTAAATCATATAATATATATATAGCTACATTTGTGATTTTAATTATTGTCATTATGCATACAGTGTTAAGGATGTTTTAGTTGCATGGCAATTGGATATGCAGGTTAATAGGTCTTTGCTTTGATGTTATACTATGGTATGTATATCATCGTTAAACTATTGCCATTGATTTTTCTTTAATTAGTTATAGAGTTATATGTTGTCTATGGATTTGGGTCTTGGAGTGACAGCTAAAGGAGATTATGTGAATAGTACAGTGAACAAAAAAAACTTTAATATATATATATATATATATATGAAAAAAAGAAATTGCAGCTATTATACCTGAATTTAGGGGTTGTTGTGAATTTGCTATTAAAAATAAATTTAGTTTACTTTCTAATGTTGATACTGAAGATGACAACCATTCTGTACTTAAGTTAAAATAATGTTAATAATTGCACTATAAGACTAAATGATACTCTAAAGGATTTGAACTATCTTGAAGGTGACACTACAGAAGGGTATGATATTAGAATAAATGATTTTGATACAAAAACATATAAGACCAGGATTTTTTGTAATACAAAAATTATGCATCCTCTTATTCACATTCTAATAAGTATATCACAAGAAATATAGACAATATCTACAAATCTAACATGAACACATTAGATAATAATGATAAGTTTGACTATTTAGAAAAGTTAAAGTTCAAAACATGTAATAATAAACAATGTAAGTTCTGTAATGGTAAATGAAGCACAAATAGATAATTGTTCAAGTTGTAATTTTTGTAAAACTTATAATTGTATATATATGATGAAATGTAAAATCTGTAATTTCACTTATATTGGTCAAACATCTAATACAATTAACTTAAGAATCAATCAGCATCGTTCAAACACTAAAAATTTGAATACAACAAAAATATTTACAATAAAATTGAAATTTTTAAAAAATGAATTATTGATATGTTTGTTAATTTCGCTTTTTAATTATGTTATGACAATTTTTATATGTTGGTTATATATATAATAACCAATGTATAAAATGTCATAACATAATATTCAAAAAGAAATTAACAAACGTATTAATAATCCCTTGCAAAAACTTCAATTTTTAACTAAACTATATGTAATTTTAATCTAATAATTAAAAATACTAAATATATGCCAAAAGAACATATGGAAAATTTGAACATATCTTATGAACACTGTTATTACAATTAATACTATTGAAAAAGGTAATCCAAGAATTGGAGTTTTCAACAATTAAAGTGGTGGCAATAATATATATATATGTAATCTTCTCGCTTATTTTTGATTTAAATTCTAATATTATATATTTTAAAATCTTAGAACTATATTACTGCATTCCAAAATCGCTTTTCTTAAACTCCAGTTTCGTTTTATTTCCGCGCTGGAGGTATATTAAATCGCGCGTTTTGGCATATTTATTACTAAAACAATATTCTAATTACTTCCACGCGCCTACACAAATCGCGAAATCAGCGACTTATTGCCGCCATACTTTTCCCTAAAACAATTACGTAATTTACTAAAAATAGCTATTATTCCCTTCACTTTGATCACGTGTCTGTACGTCAAATCCCTACCTGAGAAAATGCAGGGATTTTCTGTTCTCTTTTTTACTTGAAACTTCAACTAAGATGTACGTATGTCTGCCACTCTCCAAAAAATGACTTAAATATTTTGATAAGAAAATTAGACTATAACTTGGCTTTTTACTGACTACAACCACGAAATCATTTTATATATAGCTGCCTTCGACGACCAGCTTGTTCGCCGGAATGTAGTTTCAACTGAATCTCTCATGCATAATTTGATATTCATAGTTCCCATAACAAGACTTCAAATTGCGATAGACATTTAACCCATGTTCTTTCAGTAGCCTTGAACCTGCTCTGTAAGTTGTTATTGTTGCGGTTGAAGGTTGAAACCACATCTTATTGGGACCATGTGCTCATTTGGTATTTATTTTAGATCCATATATTATCATCGTACAGGAGACATTCGGTTTACTGGATTATTCTCTGTACTTGAGGACTTTCTTTACACATTTCAGAGAAAATTCGATGAAATAAAAAAGAAAGTAAAATCCAGTAGGATATTATCTTAGCTATCAACAATGGAAGAGAAACACGCAATTAAATATTTATTTAAGAGTGAAAACTGTTTGAAAAGTATTGTTGTAAATTATGCCCATAAATATTTCTGAAATTTTATTAAAATTAGTGAAAAAATTGTACGACAACTTAATTGATAACATTGAAAAGATATATATATATATATTTAAAAATATTTTGACTATGTAAAAAGGAAAGGAAGGTACTTTGGATTTTCTCCCCAGATTCCCTGATTTGAATTCTCTTTATTTTTCACTTACGGGATCAGTTTCGAACACTGGTTAATACAAATCGTCAGCTGTTTTAGATCTCATTACACCTTAAATAATTTCTGTAGTTTACCACAAATTTAATACACTTAAGTTCTAACACAGAAATAATTGTATATAGAAATGTTCATAATAACAGAAATGTTGCTTAACCCTTTAACAACAGGTAAAATTATACACGATTCAGTGGCGAATCCAGGATTTGGTTCTGGGGGGGGGGGGGGGGAGGTCATAAACATTTTGTATCGTAGTGACGAATGTCAAACCTCATGGCTTATGTAAACCAAAACTAACTTTAACTTTACAGGTTTTCCTCTCCTGACAATAAGAATAATAAAGAACACTACAATACTTTCGATAATTTAATAAAAAATACAATGAAATAGCTGGCCAAAAAATGTTTTCGACCGCGCCAACGCTACAAGTGCAAGTGGAATGACTAAACAAGTAGGAAAATTTTCGAGCTTGTCAAGTCAGAAAGCAATGTTGTCACGATTTTATTACTATTCTTTTTAAATGAAAATTAAGAACAAAGAGTTGTAATGATTTTAAATTAAATCAAGAATTTTGGTTCAGCTCTGGGGGGACTGCAGCCCGATAGCCCCTCCCCTGGATTGGCCACTGACGCGATTGCAACGCCAAACGCACAAAAATGAAAAAAAGTCGATTTTAACATAATTGTTTTGTTTATAAATTAGTAAAATGATTTAAATTATGCTTTAGAATATCACTTAGACAAAAATGAAACTTCATTTTATTAATTTTGAGAAAAAATTATAAAAAATATAAGTTATATCATTCAAAGAATATACAGAAAGGCAATTAACTTGCACACACTGAAAAGCACTAGAAATGCACGAAAATAACTGAAGTTTGTTTGTTGCTGGTTTTATGGTACATCAGCCGTATTAAAATGCTCCAGGCCTAACTGAAACTGAACAGCTTATAAGGAAAGACTGTTTGTAATAAAAATAGAAAAATATATTAAAGAGTATAAAATTATTGGTGCATATCTGTACTTCTATTGGCGACAGCCGTATATAATAATAAGTTAAAAAACATGAAGCGTCTATTGTCTATTGACAGCAGCCGGAGTTAAAGGGTTAACGCTATGAACCTTGTTGTTGCTCGTCTGAGTTTGCGCAACCCTGTATCTTTAGGTCGTCTAAAAGAAACACTTTTTTGAAAAAAGCATTGCTCCCCAGGGTTTTTCACATTCGTTTTGGTCCTAATGGAAAGTATATGGAGTTTCAACCCTCTTAATTTAACAGGAGGGTTTGCCTGTAAAGTCTTGAAATTTGAAAAAAGATATTAAAATGTAAAATTTTTAGATTTTTTTACAAATTTAATATGTTCACTAATGTGTTAAAACTGGTTTATATTTGATTATATGGAATGTTTACTTGGTATATAAACACAAATAAGTATTAAATGTACCCTTAGCCATTTACGACTTGAGGGGAAAAAAGCTTTAAATGAAAATTTGCACTAATTCTGCGTTGCTGCTTTTTGGAAACATCATACGACAGTTACTGTATGTTTGCAATAACAATTTAAAAATTTACTAAAATGTTAAAGAAGGGTATAAAAATGAATGCAATAATAAATTAAAATCTGCAATTTTCTCTGACAGTTTAACACATATCATTTAGAGAAAGATAAATACTTACAGTAGTTAATTGTCCAAATAAGTTGTGAAAAATCCAATAAATGTCAAATACTGTTCAGCAAAGGATTGCGAGACTACCACTTTTTGACGATTTTACACCGGAAAGGGGTGTAGGCAATGAGTCATATGAACGCATTTCCGGAGTTCTTTGTTAGATCACGCTCAGTAAAATGTAAACATCACCCTTCCATTCTTCACTTTCTTTACTTTTGATAAAAAATAATCCGCCCGGCGCATGCTCAAACGTGCGGAGGGTTTCCGAATCCGTTGCTAAACAATACTAGTAATTTCATATCATCATTAAATGTAAAAAAGTGTGTAATTTAAAATTACACACTTTAAATTTCATTCAAAACTGACATCTTAAAGCAAGGATTTGTTTCCTACTCTCTTGAACAGACTGAAGTAGATTTTAAGTCTGCACTTCATTTTTGATTATCGGTTGACTTAAATCTTCCATTAGTTGTACTCCTTGTTTGAATGTGTCATTTACTACTTTTAAGTTCTTGATAAAAGTTTTCATTTCTTTGAACCTGAAATCTTCTTCCCAGGCCTGAGGATTGTTTTTGGACTAGGTTTCATCTTGTTTCAACAAATGAAAAATCGTTCGACCAAAGTTGTGAGCAATGTTTTTCTTTAGATTTTTGTATAAATCGGAATGTGAAAAATTTTTGGGGAAAAAACCCTCGTTACTGCGAAGATGGACGCTACTATCGAGCTATATCGCCAATCAAAGGAAGCTTTGAAACACCCCTTAAATTGCCCCTCTGCCTTAAATTGATTTACAGAAAGGACGTCTAAATTCTTTTATCGAGATGTAGTCGTTCAAGTTCGGTGCATTCTTTTCTAATCGCCCATTTTCTGAATTACTTCTAAGCTCTATAGATCTGTTTTAATCTTTGGATAGGTTTGACAATTTTTAGAAGCTTTGAATGTTACATTGCATTTAATATTTTATTTTATTTAGATTTCGAAAATCATTGTGAGGAGCCTCGATGAAAGGTGCAATTTAGAAGTGTGCTTTGACGACTACGAAGTCACCACATCTTTCCGAAAGAAAGTTGCGACCATTAGAAGGCTAGACCTCTCCAAGATCCACAGACCTAAGTTGCAACATACAACATATCTTGGTTGGAGTCAGCACCACGAAACAGAAAAAAAATAACTCCTCCTGTACATGCGTTTAAATTTCTGACTTACATTGTATATTTGTTTATTTATGTGCACATAGATGGATATTTTATACGCTTATGCAGAAGCGAAATTTCATGCGTGCCAGTAAACTTTATTCCCAGCACACAAATTCAAAAAACATCCTTTCATACGCCTAATGATGAAACTAATACGTTAAGTATATTGAGCAAGAAAACTTATGCACCTTTAAAATTTCGTTTGTAAACTCAAACTAAAGAAAAGTTGCATGTTTATGATTAATGAGCTAGAGCTTTTTAAGACCGAATTGTTTGAAAAACACATTTTTTAATACTTACACAATGGAGAATTCGTATGCCTGTGATTTATGTAGTCAAGCATTTTCTCAGCCGCAATATTTAAAGACACATTTGCTGACTCATACGATAGAGAAACCATTTGTTTGCCAAATTTGCTGTAAAGCATTTTCTCGGAAGCAAACTTTAAAGTTGCATGGACTGACTCATGCGGAAGAGAAACCGTTTTCCTGTGACATTTGTAATAAAGCCTTTTCTAGAAAGGAGCATTTAAAGACCCACTTACTGACTCATACACAAGAAAAACCTTATGCATGTGACGTTTGTCAAAAAGCATTTTCTTTGCGGCATCATTTAAAGTCACATCAATTCACACATACAAAAGAGATGTTTCCGTTACAAAAGAAAGATCCGTTGGCATGTGACGTATGTAATAAATCATTTTATGGTAAGTCCAGTTTAAAAACACATTTACGGACCCATACGAAAGAGAAACCTTTTGCATGTGACATTTGTAATAAAACTTTTTCTCAGCGGGCTCATGTAACGGCACATGTGCGGACGCATACGAAAGAGAAACCGTTTGCTTGTGACATGTGTGATAAAGCATTTAATGAGAAGTCGCATTTAAAGAGACATTTCCGGATACACACAAAAGAGAAACCGTTTGTATGTGACATTTGTGGTAAAGCAGTTTCTGAAAGGTCGAGTTTAAAAAAACATTTTCTGACGCATGCCGAAGAGAAACTCATTGTATGTGACATTTGTAATAAAGCGTTTTCTCGGAAGGATTTAAAGGGGCATTTATTGACTCATAGAAAAGAGAAACCGTATGAGTGTGACATTTGCAAGAAAACGTTTTCCCATCGGTATAAAATGATGGTACATTTACGGACGCATACAAAAGAGAAACCGTTTGCTTGTGACATGTGTGATAAGGCATTTTCTGAAAAATCAAGTTTGAGAAAACATTTGCTGACTCACACGAAGGAGAAACCTTTTGCTTGTGAAATGTGTGATAGAGAATTTTCCACTATGTGGCATTTAAGAAGACATTTATTTACTCATACGAAAGAGAAACTTTATGCATGCGACATTTGTAATAAAGCATTTTCTCTGCATTTCGATTTAAAGAGACATTTACGGAGGCATACGAAAGAGAAACCATATTCATGTGATATTTGCAGTAAAGCTTATACAGAGCGCGCGAATTTAAAAAAACATTTCCGGACTCATACTGAGGAGAAACCATTTGTATGTGACTTCTGTGGTGAAAACTTTTCTTATCAATCAGTTTTAAAGACTCATTTGCTGGCGCATGCAGTAGAGAATGAATAACTGATACATCTGTGATGGAGCGTTTTCTCAGCAGACTTCTTGACACGTACTGAAGAGAGATAATATGTTTGGTGGCATGTATAGTTTGAAGATTTTTTAAAAATAAATCCTTTTGTACAAAACATAATACATAATTTAAAATGAAATAATTTCTAAACGAGTAATTCTCGATATCTGAATTTCACAAGCTATTCACTTGAGACTCATCATTCTATTACATAACATTCTATAGTTTATTTTACATCTATTATATATTCTATAAATATATCATCTATATATATATTCTATCTATATCTTATATATCTATCATATGTTCTGTATATATATATTATATATTCTATTCTATACTTCATTCTATATCAAGTAATACAATATGTTGCCAGATGTATGTTAGAGAAGAGTTACTTTTTTAATTAATTAATTTGTGTTAGTTATATTTATCTCCTGTTTGAAACATCCAAACATATATATCTGAGCAAATTATTTAATTTCATTTGAAGCCACTTTATTAACATTTAAAATGTTTTATAAGTTTGGCTTAAAATATGTTTAATAACCAACAAGTTTTTCCATTTTCTTCAGAATATTGTAAATAAAAGTGCTTCCACTCAACTACTGTATGTCTATATTATTACATGTGGAAGAGTTTTCTTCGTTGACGTCTTTTTCCTTCTTAATTCATACTGTAATTTGAATTAAAACTTATGAAAGCCAGTGGCGAATCGAGGATTTTAGACGGGGAGGGAGGGGGGCTGAGATCCCAAAATTTTTGAATCGCCGTGACATCATATCAAAACACTAACTTTACTCACCTGACTATAAAAGTAACAAAGAATACTACAATAATTTTGATAATTTAATAAAAACACAATAAAATAATTAGCTAAAAAACATTTTCGACCGCGTTAACGCTACAAGTGGAATGACTGCAAAAGTTGGAAAATTTTCGATCCTGTCAAACCAGAAAGCAATATTTCTACGTGAAAAAAGAGATTAAGAACAAACAAGTGTAGTAATTTGAAAAAAATCAATAATTTTGCTTTAGTTCTGGGGTTGGGGCTGCAGCCCCATAACACGCACATCCTGGATCCGCCACTGATGAAAGCTTATGATTGACATATTCGTAACAGATACATGATTGGATGAAATAAGATACATTTTTACTAAAGTGTAACAATATAACGCTATGTTTTACTTTCTAAATTCAGTGGAATAACTAAAGAAAGGGGCAATTCGCCCCCTGGGAAGCGAAATCAGACATGCAGAAAACAATTTTATATTCAAGAAGATGGGCAGTAGCTGAATAATTATTTACCTAAAAATAAGGAATGTAATCAATTAACATTCTTAGCTTAAGGGCCAGCCCGACCAAAATCGGGATCAGGTGCAAAGTTGACATGCGGGGTCTTGAGACAAATTTCGTACAACAAAATAATAATTTTTTGCGTTTTACTGTTTATTACACTGCAAATATTGGTATGCTAAGTATTTAAAGAATACATGAAATAGATAAATAATTAAATTATTTTTATAACGTAACATTACAGGCACACTCAAAATCGTTCATAAATTAAATAACAATTATAGTTGTTTCATTAACTCATAAAATACAATTTGGAAATGCGACTTACTAGTATAAGCTTACTATATGCTATTTTTGGTTTCATTTTCTTGCAGGTTTTTATTGCAAATTCTTTGATAATATCATCGCAATTTAATTTTGTAGCTAAGAAGATAAATCATTCTTGCTAAATCTTCTCAAATGCTAGATATCAAATATTTTTATAGATATCATATATTATTTTCAAACATGAGGAAGGATTTTGTGTAGATGCGACGGTTATTGGTAAGGTTTATATATTTTTCAGGACAGTCACGACATTTGGATAAAATTTCAAATAAATTATTTTATAAAATTTTTTTAATAGTATTCCCCTTTAAGGCAAAACTCGATTACTATCTATGATTTCATTAAATAAATCAGTGCAGTCACTGCTGTCTTTTAAAGTCGCATTTAAGTCTTTGCAACATTTAAGATCGTTTTCAGTCAGTTTGTGAATATTATTCCTAACTAGAAAATTACCCGTCATGTATGACGAGTGCAAATTGCCTCTTCATTCGAGAGATTTCCCGTCAAATTTGACGTGTTTAAATAGATATATATGCGAGAGAAATGTTTAATATTGATTGAAAACAAATAAAATAAACATATGTTTTATGACAGGAAATATTTTTTTATTTACGTATTATTTACATATTTCTTTATTCAGAAACAGCATTCCGTGTGAAGTATTTTTCGTTGTTTAATAATTTTATTATAATTCAATAACCATGAAATTCTGAGCTTGTTAAAATTTCAAAGGAATTCTTTTTCGAAATTCTAATCAAAACAAAGTACTTCTCTGCTTGTCAAACGTTGCCAAAAAATATTATCAAATTATATAATCACGATTGCAATAAATAATCGGATGCATCGTGTTGTCCAAACTATATCACGCGCATGATGTACCACTGACGTAATTTACTACTTTCTATTAAAAAACGGAAATTAATTTGAAATATATGATTAATATAATTTAAAAATTCTCGGGAACTATTGATCATAGCGAGATAAGTTTTATATCGATCGATCCTCCACATCTAATTCCTGTTTTCCTAATAGGTTTTCAGTTTAGTCGATAAACCTTTTCCCGTCTTTAGAATACCAATATATCGTTCTTATATACTCATATCAGTTTCAAAGTCATTACATTAACATATCTTAAAATAACAGATAATTGTTCTTGATGGCTCACGTCTGGAGTACTTCTAATAAAATTGTGGAATAATTATAAATTCATTATTTCCTTTCTAACTCTTTTAGCCAAAGTAGAAATCAGTTTTTTTTTTGTATTTTATGAAATAAACTGGAACGAAATAATGATTCTACTCAACGATACAAATGTAAAATTTTACCTATTCATAAAACAAGCAATTCTGTAAGACCAAAGAAATTACCATTGTGCGGTTTTACATAAAACATCGCTGCTTCTCTTGAACGCCAAATTACGCTCTGATAGATATAAATTGGTAACCACTATTCGTTCACAAAAACATTTCAAACGCTGTGTTTCGTTTTTTAATTATTTTTCTTGTTCTCTGTCAATGGTGTTTCCAGTTTGAAATTCTTTTCAACTTATATTAATTCGTACATAGCTTGTAAATGATAGTTTGAACTTTCAAAACTTTGCAATCGTGAACTTAAATTTAACTCAATCGCAAAGAAATCGTATTTGAAGGAAATAACTTAAACGCATATCCCAATGATTTCGTGCAATAATATCATATCTTTGTATTTCTAGAAGAGTAACCATCTTCGTTCTTGATATTTCCCATTGTGTTCTTTTTTAAAAATAATTTTCAGAAAATTTTCTTTAGTTTTTATCATTCGGAAAATCGTAGTTTTTACTTGTGCCATTCCATTTTTTACATGATAGCCGTTCTAAACTTATCAGTAATAATTTCAGGCCAAGTACCAGGACCATTGATATCGATATTTCCGCCTTCCACTCTTTGTTGAGTTTGCGTTTCCCGGAATAATTCACCTTGTACTTGATTCGACGCCGACAAAAAAATCACCGTCTGTAGGTTTCCCCTAGCTTCATAATTATCTTCCATTTTTACTGCTTTTTTATAATCGCTGCATGAAGTTGTGGAGGAGAGTTTGTGAGAGGAGGAGGAGGTAACGGCAAAACAACAATCTTCTGGTGCAATAAGAGAAATGCAGAAAGCATGTATGAGAGACTGTCATCTCTCTCTATATAAAAGGCAATGTTTGTGTGTGCGCTTGCGATGTTTAGACGTAAGCTATTGCACTTGTAGCTCTGAAATTTGGCACACATGTAGTACGAATGGTGACTCAATGCACCTCGAAGCCCGATTTTTAAAATTCAATCTAGAAAATTTTTTATTTAATATTTGGGGGTATTTTGAGGGATTTTACACACTCGCTTTTCCGTTGCATTTTTTCTAATAATCGTATCAAGTGAACAGATACATCTTAAGAAATTTTATTTCGTAAGAAAGCTAATGACCCCTAAATACTTCTAAAATAAATCTTAAACGAGAAAAGAATTCTTCTTAGCGAGACACCTCGCCGATCAGATGAAACACTTCAATGTTACCCGTAAAATAATTGATAGAAATAAACTCTGAATTCTTTTGTTATGGAGATGCAGCCTTTCCGATTTCAGATAATTTTTTTTTCTAATCGCCCTATATACTAATTAATGCTGAGCTCCATAGATTTGTTTTAATCTTTATATATGTTTCACGATTTTCGGTAGCTCTGATTGTTAATTTGCGTTAATTATTTTCTATTATTTAGATTTGGAGGTTCCATTGCAAGGAATCTTGATGATTTGATGTAATTCCGAGCGAGAGCGGCTGCAGGATTCACCTCATCTTTCTGATGGAAAGTGACAAAAACAACAAAGCGAGAGCGGCCCAAGATTCGCAGACTTTGTTGCAACATAGCCTTATCTTGGACGATATCCAACACCACGTAATAGAAAAGAAGAATTCTGCAATATGTCTTCAACATTTTTCATTTATGCTGTATTTTTTATTAATATACATTTGTGAATATTTTATACACATACACAAATGAGAAATTTTATACTTATGACTAGCTTACATCATGTTCTTAGAGAACAGAAAGAAACTGCAGTATAATCAGGAAGAAAATTAGTTTATATGAGGCTTTGAAATTTCGTTTGCAAACTGAAAGAAAGTTGCAAACTGCTGATTAGTGAACTAAATTTTTTTTGAACAAATTTTTTTAAAAGGCATTTTATTATTACTTACACAATGGAGAAGGCATACGCCTGTGATTTATGCACACAAGCGTTTTCTCAGCAGCAAGATTTAAATGAACATTTACTGATGCATAAAAAAGAAAAACTCTTTCCATGTGACTTGTGTAATAAAGCATTTTTTCGGAAGTCGAATTTAAAACAACATTTGCTTACGCATACGAAAGAGAAACCGTTTTCATGTGACATCTGTAATAAAGCATTTTCTAAAAATTCGGATTTAAAGAGACATACAAGAGAAACGCATGCAAAAGAGAAACCGTTTGCATGTGGCATTTGCAGTCAAGCTTTTTCTCGGAGGGCTTTTTTAAATTCCCATTTACTGACACATACGAAAGAGAATCGGTTCACATGTAACTTATGTAATAAGGCATTTTATCATTTCCAGAGTTTTAGAACACATTTCCGCATACATACGGAAGAGAAACCGTTTGCATGTGATGTCTGTAGTAAAGCATTTTTTGAAAAATCGAAATTAAAAACACATTTACGCACGCATACGAAAGAGAAACCGTTTGCATGTGATGTCTGTAATAAGACATTCTCAGAAAAGTACAGTGTAAAGAAACATTTGCGGACTCATACGAAAGAAAAACCATATGCATGCTGCATTTGTAATAAAACATTTTCTCTGCAGTCGACTTTAAAAATACATTTGCAAGAGCATAATAAAGAGAAACCGTTTGAATGTGACTCCTGTAGTAAAAAATTTTCCCATCAATCAGTTTTAAAGACACATGTGTTGACGCATACTTTAGAAAATGATTAACCCATCATGTGTGATGTTTAGGGTGGTTTTTCAGTAGACTTTTACCAACCAAATTTAAATAGAAATAGCATGTGTGTGCCATATGTAGTTTAAACATTCTGTTTTAAATATATCCATTTGTACAAATCATAGGCTAAAAGTCGAAATGAAGTAATTTATAAATGAATATGATTTGATTTCTCATTTTTGTCAACCTATTTACTTTAAAGCATCATTCTGCTGGCTTGATTGATTTCATTTCAAGTAATACAATATTTTGCCAGATGTATATTACTTGTCTTTTTATATTAAAGCATTGTCACTCCAGGATTCTCTGAAGACGCATTCATGGATATATACTAGATATGAACCTGTGTATTTCTGTACTAAAAGCTTTAAATAAAGTTTTTTTTTTTTTTGTATAATGGAAAGTTTTAAGATTAATGATTAGCACCACAGAAAATTTTGTAACATGTGAATTTTAATCAAAGTGCAGATTGAAGAAAAAACTGTTATTTTATTAAAGACAGTAAAGGTCAAAGCATGTTTTAAAGCATTAGATACGGCACAATATATTAATTAATATATACTTGATTTTAATACCTTGTTTTGTAAAATGTCTAATGGTTTATTTATGTACTGGTGATCTAGTGGTAAGGTCTCAGCTTTGGAGTTGTAAGGGTTTTAATAATGGAAAGTTTGGTTTTAAAATGGTTTTTTTGTGTAATGGAAAGTTTTAAGATTAATGATTAGCACCACAGAAAATTTTGTAACATGTGAATTTTAATCAAAGTGTAGACTGAAAAAAAATGTTATTTTATTAAAGACAGTAAAGATAAAAGCATGTTTTAAAGTATTAGATACGGCACAATATATTAATTAATTAATATATACTTGATTTTAATACCTTGTTTTGTAAAATGTCTAATTGTTTATTTATGAACTGGTGGCCTAGTGGTAAGGTCTCAGCTTTGGAGTTGTAAGGGTTTTAAGTTCGAAATAGGATTCGAGTGAAGATCCGCCGTAGATGTGGGCCTGGTTGAAGTTAACTCTTAAAAGCACGTTCATTTAAAATTCGATTCAAAATTGTTTTTTGACTTTCACTTTTTGAATAAAACATGGGCAAAAATATTTTTAAAAATCCTATTTTGTTTTAAGTATGGTTTATATATGGCTAAAAAACAGTTTTTTACCAACCGACAACACTGGGCTTTGTTTCAGAAAAAAATTCCCTGTTAATTTTTTTAAATATTAAACAAAGATTAATTTTAATAACTAATAATACGGATAAGGAATTTCCTTTAACATTGTAGAATAAAATACGGTATTCTCAATCGTACAAAGCAGAAAAGATGCAGCGTAAAGTGAATAACACCAATTTTGTTCTTATCAGCACTCAGGCTGCTATATATATGTTGTAAATTGATATAATAAAATTTTCAATATGTATCCCATTGGCAACAACAGGCATTAGAGCTTCAGTCTTATTCTCAAGATTTTAGAAGTCAAAATTGGGTATGTTGGTTAAAGGCAACACAGGGCATTTAAGGGTTAAGAGGTAGCAGTTCTAATCAGAGATGCAAAATAGCTTTCCGTGAATATTTTAAAAATTGTTGAATTTCGTGGAATAGATAAGGCGTGGTAGGGAGTAACATCCAGGACGATGAACTCTTCCTAGAAGAAATTATGGCCAGGTTATATGCTGGAGAGAGGTTTTGAAGGGTTTGAGCCTACTGCTGATGACCCTACAGATGTGATACAGTCAATTGCTGATTTGGGGAAGTCCATGGCTTTGGAGGTGAGTGGAGAGGATGTGAAAGAGTTGGTGGATAAGCACAGTGAAGATCTCGCCACTGAGGAGCTTAAAGGCAACACTGAGCATTTAAGGGTTAAATCTGACTTCTTGAGTCAAACTTTCTCCTCGTTACCTCCACATGTCCTCGTTACCTGTTCAAAATTAGGAGGTCCGTTGTTGCTTCAAAACGGTACGTTAATATGACTAAACTAAATTTGGACTTATATATTTCTGGACGAAATTTTTTATGTTTATCTAATTTCTCTGTAAAGCGGACACTAGTCGTACACTAAGTCGATAAACCCAAGAATCCCTACCGTTTTTTCGCGTGAGTGATAAACAAATCTCTACTAATAATAAAGGAGAACGTGTGTATATCAGCTCTCTACAGGGCAGACTGCTTGATCGATAGCTTCGAAATTTACCACAAATATACTTTGGAGGGTGGGAATGTGCACCTTCGAGGCATTGTTTTGAAATTTGAATTAGATTTTGAAATTAAATGAAATTTTGGCATTTTTCTTCGATAACTTCCAAAAATAAATCGCAAAATAATTTTCACAACATCTAAAAATTCAAGAACTTATATTTTCGATGATATGGCCTAGTGGTTAGGTCCCGGCTTTGGGGCCGGAGGGTTCCAGGTTCGAAACCCGATTTTGCTGTAGATCTGCCGTATATGCCGGCCTGCTGCGCGTTAACGTAGGGGGTCAAAAGCCCTCCAACTGGTGTGGTGCGAAAGTTTGAAAATGGGATGCCAGCTCAAGTGTCGTATTCATCTGACCGCGGTTCAAAATTGCGAGGTCCGTCCTACAGTAGCTCTCGTGTTGCTTCAAAATGGGTCGTTAACCCTTTCTAAGGCCGTGGGAATATACTTCTCACAAAATTCATCATTTTTTAAGGTTAGCGTAAGTTTTCGTCAAATTTTACGATGAAACAAAACCTGGATGTTCTAATTTCTTATCTCAAGCCATAACGAAGTGTCTTGACTTAAATGAATTTCTTTTTTTAAATTAATCTCAATACCTAAACTATTTTATTATACCACTACTAGAAAAAAATGGCCTTATAAAGGGTTAATATAAAAAAACTAAACTTGACGAATTTTGTCTAAGATTTGATATAGATGTGTTATGTTGGTGTGAACACCACATACTAAATTTCCATTCTCTACCTCGTTCCGATTTTAAGTGTTACGTTCACAGATGCAGCGACCGACCAATAGACGGACACCATCCTAAGAATATGGAAATCAGTATCATTCAAAGAAAGCTAAAAAACAAAGGTAAACTCAAAGATCTCTGTACATATCTCCTTTGTCTTTTGTTTGGGAAATTTCGGGCTAAGATAAGCTATATTTGGCGTAATGCAAGCTTCTTACAGAAAAATTTCCCAATTATTATTTTGAATCCATTTCGAATGAAGTCCTTGGCCCTTGAAAAAATGGACTAGAATGGATTCCTTGTTTCTTTGAGGGTTTATTTTTCGATTCCCTCTGAATTTATCTTTGTTTTTTGTCTTTCTTTGATTGATATTGATTTCCATTGTTTTTTGTTTGCAGCTGCAATTGCGCGCGATTTAAACATTGTTTAAATTGTATTATCTAAATTTTATTGTTTGAAAATCTTGTTGTTTTTGTTTAAAGTTTAAGTTATTTTTTTTTATTTTTTAAATGTACTCTAATTTTTCTAGTTGATTGTTTTTAAGATCCTAAGAATATGTTTTTCAGACCAACAGAAGTCTAAAACATAGCGATTCATCAAAATTCTGATGGCGAATTTTTTGACGTTTATAAAAGTTTGTAGGAGAAAGTAAGAATTCCAGGCGTAACAAACTTTCTAATCCTTTTTCTAGGTTCTGTCTACCACATATACTTGCAATGCCACACACATTACAACATAAACTATTTCAAACTACGCTATGCTTATGAATACCCGTTATATCAAAAGAGAGAACAAATTATTTACCAGAATTGGCTAAACATTATCCAATATGGTAGGCCTCGTTTGTTGACCATAAATATAAACACTTCAGAGTTCAAGTACTTTCAGAAAGAAAAGAAAGCGACACTCTAGTACACAAACCCTGTTCGTGACGAAGCAATCGAGTTGCTCATCTCCTACATTTCACTGTTGACCGCACTCTCTCCGTTGCAGAAGCCTCCCTGAAAGAGCGGAGCACGAATCTTGGTTTGGCTTTCATTATTTCTAAATAAGCACGCCCGACTGAGCTCCATTTAGAAGTCAGATGAATTCTGGGAAGAAGGGGCCATTTGCAAAATATGTGTTTTGAGGTCCACGGATAAAGTTGACTTCAGTGAAAGTTTGGAGTGATGGTGAGCTTGAAAAAAGGGTTACCACACCAAAAAATAATCATTTCTGAGAATAATAAAATAAATACAAGTTTTTAAGTGTTTTTTTATTAAGGAATTAAAATGCGCCAAATGTATTTATAAACAAATTTCGAGATCGAAAAAAAAATCGTAAAAGTTGAAGTACTAATATAAATACTTACATAATTAAGATTTAAAAAAATATTTTTAATATTGCTGACTTTCGATTTAAAAATAAAATGCGTAGTAGGACACCCATTTCAAGATGATGTAACAGGACTTGTCTGAATAACAAAATATCCATTGAAAAACACTATCATTCGGAGATAAATAGCAATATCCAGAATGTCCACCATAAACGTGGGCAAATAGCTAATTTTTCAACCGTTGGAGATAGGAATGATACTTCCAAATGGAAAAATGCTTTAAACGACGTAAAGAAATATATTTTATGTTCAAGATGATGTAACAGG